>JABUQX010080832.1:0-17500 GCA_015478945.1 Trachelipus rathkii
TATAATATATATACAATAATATATAAATATACTATATATATACTTATATAGATACCCAATAGCGTATATATATATAATAACTATACTAATTATATACGAAATATTACATATCTGTCATTTGATTTCACTAATTATATAATATACATTATATAGTATATTATACTAAATATATAACATATATATATTTATATCATTATATATATAAAAGATACTACACATATATACTATCGAGTAAATATATATATACCGGGAAGTCTATTTATTTTACACGACCATAGAATATAGTATAGGAGCTATACCCCCTCGTACTTAACTCAAAGGAAGAACGATAATAAATATAAATATATATATCCCTAATAATATCAAATTTACTTAAGGTACTATATATATATATATACAATAAAATATATAATTAATATAAATATATAGAGGTATAAAAAAAGCATATATATCAAATATATAGTAAAATGTCATCCACAAAAAATAGCCGTTAATAGTAGATTTTTTTTATTTAATGTAAATATAATTTACTATTTCAAGATAATAGCTGTACTCAAAGGATCAAAGATAACATCCTCGTATACTAAAGCACAACTAAAGTAAAGCTAATATTTATACTCCCGCTATGCTCATACGAATGTTGTTCCAGCATTAAATTAGAGATGTTGGATGTAAGTTAAGCAGTAAAATACTAATAGTATAGTATAAAGTCAAGTAAGCACCTCCCGGCAATAGCTATAATATACCCAAGTACACGCTCGAGTTGTCTTATCGACTTTTATAACGTATAATATATTACTATATTATTCACAAACCAAAGTTAATAAATTAGTCATAAAATAAAAAAGACTTAAATAGACAAAAAAAAAAAATACGCTAAAAAAAAAAATATACTATATATTATAATAGCATATAAATAATTGGATCAGCACCCATGAATAGCGTGATATAATGAAAATCAATTGAATATGAGCAAGTTTAGCCTTTCATTCTGACATGATTATTTAACTTATACTAACTGATAGCTTGAGACCGAAAAGTACAGCCATTAAATTGTTCGTTTACTCGCCTATATTACAGTAATTTTGTTTATCATGAAAATGCTCATTATACGAACAGAGGTCGCACATGCAAGATGCATTCCTTCATCCCTTCTAGTCCGATTGTGTAGAGTGGTAATTGTGATTCTCTTCTCCATTGAACCCCACACAGGATTAGGTTAGCGATTCCAGACTTTATCAGGAGTAATCCTACGCATTCAAACCAATACAGTTTTGTTTGGCTATTTTCTTCCAATATCCCATTACGTTATGAGACAATACTTTTATTCAACCACTCTCATAATGTGTTTTATAAACCGTAACATGAATATATTGATATGTAAGCAAAACCATATGTTATATATGACTGAATACACGATCTTCCTGCCATCGGGATGAGAAAGTGCTAAATTTACCTTTTTTATGGTATTTCCCTGCTAACCTAACCTAACCATTAACCTAACATCTATCATGATCAACCCACGCCCCTCATTGAAGACAAGTTTACTTAACTATCTATAACTAGGCAACCCCAAATTCGACTATTACACTCAGCTGAACGCCGTCACCAGGCGAAGCGGCCCTTCCTAATTACTCCTTAATAGACTTATATTTTAAACAAAATTTCGTTTAAATGACTATTTCTCAGAACCGACACTGTATAAATTGCCTAAACCAGTTTCACTCATCCTCCAATACATGATTGCGTGTATATTATAGATTTCAAAGTATATAGAATCTATGCACCATAAAATAAAGCAGCAAAGTCTCATTTAAATAATACTATGAGAATTTACTAGGTACGATCTACAATGGCCGTAGATATCTTCTTGCTCTAGATTGGTTCATTTGTACCATCAACATGTAGACTAGATATCATTAATTATTCACGTTCAAATCCTAAATTTTCTCAATATAAAATAAATAAGTATATTTTTTAAAATCCTACGCCTACAAGCTCGTCCTTATATGTCCAGAGCCTTTATTCCAAAAATCTGACTGTGAGAAAGTATTATCTTATCTTAACTATATTCATCTATGTCTCAATAAAAGTGAGAATTTAATCACCACTGAGTCATATGAATTGAAAATTATCTATTTTGATACATACAAGCAAGCAGATCGACTAGTACAAACATATTTATTAAAGAAGAGATTTGAAACCAAATACTAATATATTTTATAATTCACTGCACTATAGCAGGGAATATCGAGTATCAATATCCCTAACATTTTGAATACAGGGAAATTTTATACTACACCATAACATTTGTTTATGGTTGTCTTTATCAATAATAGTGGAAGTGAGGCAAGCTATATTTGCAGGATCATATCGGACCGTAGCTATATGCTGGGGATATTATAAAATTCACCCTACAAATTTCACCTTCGAGGCTATATACTTAGACTATGGTACTACTTTATAATAAATACAAGTTTAATGACGCGTGAGGAAGCACAAGATATTAAAGGACATCAAATAACTCTAGAGTTTTGAAACAGTATATAGCAACATCGAGGGGCCATTACCTTCGTCCTTTTTCACCGATACTTCAGCTCTAGTCTTCAGATCATTTATAGAAGATGCTAGGACAGCTATTAAATCTTGATAATAATAGCAAGTACGCCAGTTTGAGATAGGAATATTAGATCATGAGTTATATGGCTACGTTATGATTCATCCACAGTGACTGAGCCTTTATTTCATAGCGTTTATATAAGATATTAATGTAAACGCCCTCACTCACGTCTAAAACATCTTTCGATGCAGAAAAGGGTACGCTTATGGACCCTACAGTCTCTCTTGTGACAGCCAAGGTATCTGTAACAAAGACATCCCATCACGGTATAGTTAAGTTGGATCTATTTCTTGTAAGCATTCCTCAAACCTCGATTGAATAAATTGATCAGAAGTACGGCAAACGACTTATGGACTTATAATTATTAAAAGATAGAATATAAGAGGTAAAATAAATATCATACTAGCTATAGATACGTATCATATTAGTTATTTGTTAAAAATGAGAAAACCGCTTTACTTAGGAATTGTAGTTCGCTTACTTAAACAGAATTAAACTCTGAAAGTGAGGAGATAAAGTAAATAAACCTGCTTCAGTCATTATCCACATACATTGCTTCCCTCTACTTCTGCACCGTTACGCCATCATACACGCTTAACGTAGCACATTGGATCCATCCCGTGTTATAAGAGCAAAATACACCGAAACATATGTTCAACATTAAAATTTTTTTTTTTTTTTTGAAAACCGTTCAAAAAGTTTTAAATTAATTTTATAACTCAATACTAAAGATTTTACAATCTAATAATGTAAGCTGTGCATACAACAAACCTATTCGCTCTACTTTAACACGCTGTTCAACCCCCATATCTAATAGTTGGTAAGTCATAGTATTATTTCATTATGTGCTTTCTAATATATTAATGTATAATACCTTTCTTTAAACTATCACAAGACTTGATGTATTATAATATCATCAACTCTGATGCTTTAAAAAATTTGTCATCGTCAATTGATTAATATTAAGTATCCTTCCTACTTAATCGTAAACAAATGCTTTGTACAAAACTAAAACGCGCAATTTTCTACCCGTAATAAACGTGGATCAAAATATCATGAGCAAAAAGCGCTTTCATTTGTCCTTATCTACATAACATTGTCGTATACAATTTACATAGAAAATAAAGATATTTAATTGATACTAACAGCAAACCCCTCTTCTGTTTTTCAATTCATTTTCTTTGCCATTCAAATACTTACAACAAAATTAAAGCAAAAGCGCTTTACAAAACATATCCATAAATTTAAATAATAAAGATTAAATAATATCAAATAAACCTATACAAATGCTTTTAAAACTAAAAATACAAAAAAAAATAAAACACGAAACATGTACGTGTCTTATAAAGTTAAATAAGAATTACTTTATGAAGTAACACAGCTCATTAACAATTCAACGCACTCAGAGTAGGTTCTAAACACCAGTCTAGTTTTAAAAAGAGAAGCTTCTAATAAGCCCAGTTTACTAACACAAGGCCACCTGAGCGAGCTCGAGTTGACAGCACGTCGATGAAAAGCCAACCACAAGAGCTAAAACACCAATTCAAGCTAGCGCCAGAATACTAATACCCTCTAAACACCCCCCACCCCGTAGGACAGTAAGACTACACCTCTTCGCACATCATTGGCCTTCACTGAGTTTTACTTTGCTTCTACAGCAGGTTTCATATGTAATAGATTGCGCTATATTGATCACGGTCTTTGGCAATAACCACGAGCGTGTGCAACGCTACGCGCATTAACGCGTAACGCACATACAGCATGCATATAATTAAACCCCACAGCCACAGAACTCTCAAATCCCCCAGGCTCTCAAAGGCCAGTACCGACCGTGCAATATCAAAGCACCAGCGCCGGCTCAAAAGCAGTTAGTTGATTAAACAAAAAGACATACTAAATCCTACCTAGTGTTGTGTGTAATAGTAATAAATACCTCATATTGATTTCTACCTCTACTTATACCAACTTATTAAAAGCGGTATTTGTAAATAGTCATATTATGTTTTTAACTAAACCATTTTTCCCGAATTACTTAACCAATGTGTTAAGTTTATAATTTGAACCTATTTAAGATTTTACATAGTATTATTTAGAAAAATGAAATATTCTACTATAATAATAATAGTTATAACATTGATATCAGTAAATTCAGTCTTCATTTGCCTCCCGACATACGGATACTCTCTATAGTAACTGTCGCGCGTAGTGATACTAGCAATGGTTATATTGCCGCTTCTAGTCCGGACGCACGCGGGTTCGAGCACGGTTACCTTTATATATCACTATGAGCCACAAACGATATATGGTATTGTCCTAATGAGCCGGACGTGACGAAACATCATATGGACAACTGCACCATTGCGGATCCCGCGCACGCGCCGCGCGGCTATGTATATAATTGCGTCACCTTGTCCGCAAGCGCGCTCGGAACTCAGGCAGTGAGCATTTATATTTTACCATATTTCGCTATGGAATTTGAGCGAGGTGCCCTGGTATAATCTACTCCTAATGCCCGGTATCTACGCTCGTTGACTTCTATGGATCAATACGCTTCCTGACCCACTGTGTCGAACCTTCGTTCTTCAAATTGTTGTTTTTAGCTCTCTCACTCAGTAATAACTATATTCCTCATACGCCTCGTCGCCAACCACTCACTATATGTTGCCCGCCGTATATACCCTTTAATCAAGCTTGTCTAGCATAAAACTACCATACACTACATATTATAGCTAGGAGGTAAGCATGCTGTAAGACAATATTTAATATTACACAATTCGATTCCATCTCAACCTTATAATCACCTTATTTAGCCTACCACTTATATCAGGTAAGTAATACCCATATTAGTGAGCATTCTAGTCACGGTAGTGAGAGGCTAGGAAATATAAGGCTTGAAAAAATAAGTTGGCAGCAGCTCACATAGTTGAGCTACAATGCGGGCACTCCCCACTTTGAGCACCTCTATTGGTCACATCTTCTATTAGCACTCACTTTGGGCAACTTCACCTTGGCCACTTCAAACTACCGTAACGCTGGGAGCGGGATGCTCGGCTCTTGACGTCCACTTACTCTCCCCATTCCACCCCGTATCGCATCCCGACCGTCTTCATCTACGATTACTCCTGTCACCAACCGCCTCCAATCCTCCTGCCCTCACTAGCGTCAAACCACTAAATATGATTAACACACCACTACAACGTCTCTGACCGGCATACAGTTCGAATTAGCGAGGATAAAGCCTATTTAGCCCTTAATAATTACTAAATCCACAATTCTAAACAGCAGTCTAAAGGCGTCTCAGCGACCACTCCGTAGGGGATCATTGATATCCCCAGAATATGAACACCCCCGATCTGCTCGGATTTATCATCAGCGACAGACACGTGTCAGGTGGAGCACCGACCTGATAGACTTACACTACGGCCTTAGAAGGGTTTAATACAACAGAGGATAAGACATCAAATAAAAAGGGCAATCCCTTAAGAGAAGGAACAAAAAAAAAGACCGCAAATTTTCAGCGTGGAGTTCCCAGCCAATACTTGCACCCCATGTGGGAAGGAACCAGAAATGCTCGTGTCGTCTGTGTTCCCTGTACGATTGTGTATAAGTGTAAATGTTAAGTAGTCTACTGTTTGGTAAAAATTGTATAAAAAGTGTACATTAGTATGAAATGTGCAGAATAAGTTCCCCTATACGTCCAACTGATAACATTATAAATGTAACAGTGTGTGTGCCAAAAGACAATAGTTAATAACAGAAGAAACAATACCATGTTGTGTTTCACGTTGCGTGTGTAGTACTACTCTCTCCAATATATAAACTTCTTGAAAGGTTACCCTCAACAGAATCTCAACTTTTATCCCCATTTCAGATGCACAACATGGTTTCAGATAAAAACACTCCAACACCACATTATTTATTGAACTAACACAAAACATCATTGCTGGTTTTAACCAAAACCTACTACTACCATCCCGTACTCACCTAGTAGCAACTGACATAAACGAAGCATTCGATGCAGTCCCACTTCACCTATTTATTGACAAAGTACTAAGCACCGAAATAAACACCAATAACAAGAAAATAATAGCAAAAATAAGAGTCATGCAAGGACGCCACATCTCTTGAACATTCATATTAAATTGAGTTCCCCAGGAAGCTAAGTTAGTACGATGATGCCAGTCTCGTGTTTGTATCAGTAAAGTGTATATATATTGTGTGTGGTGTGTGTGTTGTGTGTGTGGCTGTGTGTGTGTGTATGGTATGTTAGATTTGTTTTGTTCATATACTATATCGTGATATAATAATATAATAATAATAATAATAATAATAATAATAATCGAATAATAATATTATAGATATAATAATAATACTATAATATAATAATATAATAACAGTCTATATGTTTAAGATATAAACATATGTTAAGTAAGGACAAAAGGCGTTTCCCGTTAATCATTTACCTCTTTCTAAAGAGTTCAAAATTGGGGGGAAAAAGTATAAAATCCTCACCTCCGTTACCCTTCTAATGTGTCAAAAGATATTGGGGGAAAACAATGTAATAAATCTATTTACCCTTCTCATGTGGTCGAAAGATATTGGGCAACAAAAGTATAAATCTCATTTACCCCTTCTCATGTGTCGAAAAGATATTAAGATTAATGAGTAATTCCTCGAAATTTCATTGGCTGCCCGTGATTGCATACAATACAGTATTCTCTCGATTGGTTGCGCACCTCTTGAGCCGTTAACAAGATTTAACGTAATGTTTAGGTGCCTGGTAGAGAGCAATTTATCTTACCAATGTTCTAGTTGTGGGCCTGGAGGCAAAGTGATCGCACGCGTTATTGGTTGTTTGTGGAGATTATGGTGGATAATAGATGAATAATGAATGATATAATAACTAGTCAGAATGAGGATACAATAATCAGATAATAATATAGACTAATAATATAAGTAGATGAATAATCGATAAATCTTTTGGGAGGGAATGTGTATAGTAAAGATTGAGCTTGCTATGGCTGGACTTTGCTGGTAAGAGTATTGAAACAGTTCTGAATCTTAGTTACCTTGGTTAAATGCATGCTGATATGAATCAGCTTCGGCTTAGGAGAGATATTTTTTGTTTAGTTTTTCAATATTACAATGTTAATGTAAATTACATTAATTTTTGGAGATATGTTTTAAAAAAGTGTTGTATATTTTCATTTAACTTGAACTTTGATCCTATTTAACCATCAACCGACGAACAACGCAACAACAACACAACGAACCACAGACAAAACAACAACAAACAAACAAGAACTTGTGCGAGACAGGAATGCCATACATTTGTCAACAACAAAACAACAACACAACAACATCAACAACTGAACCAAATGCAACAACAAACGCGACCCTTTCTACTCCGGACATTTTCAGAAGAATTTTATTTCATGCGAGGGTTAATATGACATAACTCAATAGATCAATAGATCAATAGATCATGGATGGTAGGAGGAAAGAGTGGGTGGTTTGATAACTGATTTACTGATTTACTGTTTTAGGTATGTAAAAAGGGTAAGTGGTAAAATCTAGAAAGATACATGGAATTTATTTTGTAACAAAAAGAAATGTTTAAAGAACTTCACACGGAATAAATAAAGTTTTTTGAGATATGTTATACAAATAGACTTGAATCAAACAAGGAGATCAATAGATCCAATAATCAACGATCATGGATATGGATAGGAGAGGTGTTGATTACACTGTACTGCTTCTACTGATTTTACTGATTTACTGATTTAACTGCTTTACTGTTTCTGCTTTACTGCTTACTGATTTCTGATTTAGGGTAGTAAAAATTGGCAAAAAAAATTTAAGTTATAACATAAAAATTAGCATTTTTTTTCTTTAAATTAAAATTGTTGAAGTAACAAAAATATTATAAACAAAAGGTTTTAAAGAATTATGTTATTCAAAATATGACATGAATCAATAGATCAACAGATCAATGGATCATGGAAAGGTAGGAGTGTGGCTGATGGTAGTTTGATTAACTGATTTACTGATTTACTTGCTTTAGGAGATAATTGCAAACATACCACTTTTTAACTTAAAAATTCGAAATAGAATCAATAATCCAACTAGATCATGGAAAAGGCTACGGAGGTGTGGCTAGGATGGTAAATGTTGCATTACTGATTTTACTGATATTACTGCTTAGAGTATGCAAACATAACTCAAATTTTATATAGAAAGAATATGAACTTAAACTCATAGATCAATAGATCATGCGGGAGGGGCAGGAGGGCAGTTTGATTAACTGATTTAAACTGATTACTGCTTTAGAGTAGCAAAAATAAACAATTTTAATAAAAAAATGACTTGAATCAATAGCATCAATTAGATCAATAGATCATCAGAATAATGATCATAGATGGGTATGAGGGTTGCTGGAGGGCAGTTTGATTAATGATTTACGCCTTTAGGGTATGTAAAAATCAAATTTTTTACGTTATAAACATGAAAAGCATAAATTCTTTAAAAAAGAAAAAGAAATAAAATTTAAAAAGTAATTAAAAATTTAAATTGGAAAGCAAAAATTAAAACATAAAGAATAAAGTAAAATGAAAACTTATATAAATTAAAAAGCTATAAGCAAATATTTTAGTTGACCGTTGTAAAAAAAGAAAACGAATTTTTGAAAAATAGAAATGTCAAGTCTGAAAACTAAAACGTTTGCTAACTCAGTACCTCACCCGCACCGGCTCCAGCACGCCTTCTACACGGTGCCTGTACCTAACTCTGTCTCCTCTTCTCCATCTTCCTTATGCACCCCGTGATTTTAACTTCTTTTATTTCAGTTGGGGACCCTCCTCCGGCGGGGGTCCCTGGACTCCGAATCCTCCTTTTTCCAAACACCATTCTTCACTCCTTCCTCATTCTTTTCCATTCTTCTCCTTCTTCCTCTTGCGCTCCTTCTTTCCTCCATGTTTTTTTTTCCTATGTTCTCCATCTTTTTATCACTCGTGATTCTTCTTTCTTCTCTATACATTTGCCCAAATTCCATCCTTCTAAGATCCTTCTATCTGGAAGAAACCAGCACCCCTTCTCCGAAGGGGTGCACGCGTCCCGAAACTTCGATTCCAGGCAGACGGCGGCGGCACAAACAGGCAACCGGAAATAGAGATACCTTCGAGCAAACTAATTATTATTTATTTATTTATTATTAAATATTATATTTTTTTTCTATTAAAGTTTTTTTTTTCCCCCCCTTCCAGTTTCCGGGAAGTCACTTTCCAGTTCCAGTTCCTGGAATATTCCAGGATTTCCAGATTTCCAGTGCCATCGCACATATTACAACTCTAACTAGGCATTATATCCGAAACGAATGTTATTCAATTGACTTTTTCTTTCGATTCATATTTCAATGCTAAAAAGTTTCACCAGAAGCACGTAGGAAGACGACTCTTAAAACATCGCTTATGGGTAAAAACATCGATAAAATTCAGATTGAAACCATCAAACAATGGTCTATGATAATTTAAAACCTTCTAAGAATCAAAAATCTCCTTTTTGGGGGGCTAAGCCCCTTTTGGGGGGTAAAACCTTGAGTTCAGGCTGCAGAATAACCTCTGAATCGGTCCTTCCAGAACCTTAAATTCGGTTCACACTGACTTAAAAACCCTAACCGATTCCGACACGCTCAGCTTGAAAAACCGGTGTTGCAGAAAATGTTGCTGCAAATCGTTGCAACTTCCCGGTTGCAACTTCCAGGATTTTTCATTTGGCGTTCAGTTGTCCACATACCTTAACTACTATAACTATATATAATATATATATATAGCATAATAGTATATATAATAATATATATTATATTATAATATATATATATATATATTATATATATATATATATATATATATATATAGTATATATACTATATATGGTATACTAATGTATAATATTATAATTGAGAGGGTGACTCATAGTCACTTTTGGAGTTTATAAATCTCTATTAACATGTGTTTATTTTTTAGACATTTTATACTATTTGTTCAAGATAAATTTGCAGAATAGAAAAAAAGTTAACCATTTACGGAAAATATTAATGCTTGGTATACAAAATTATTTAAAGAAATAAATAGCAATAAAATATTTCTGGAAAAATTATCCGAGATGTGAATACCAAATATGTTCAAAATAAAAAAAATAAAATAATAATAAAAATTTGAGATCACTATAGATATGCTTATAGTAATATAGTTTATATGCAGTTTTACAAAGTATATTATTTTGTATTATAGTTTAACAGTTATCACTCTCTCCTATTGAACTTGACAAATTGAGTAAACTTATGACAAACCAACCCAACTTATTTCATGATTAAAGATTAAATATATCAGAGAGTGTACGTTTGTATATTTAGACACGTGATCTGAAAAGGGATAATTTTGTTCATTGACTGAAGTACCTGGAATATTGATTGTTAAAAATCATTATCAAATTGTTGTAGCTTAAATATTAAAGAAGACTGTGAAAGACATTATTTTTGGCGAAGTCTGCAACTCCGCAACACCTTCGGAAGAACCTCAATTATATATATTATATAATATTATAATATATATATATATATATGAATATATAGTATACAGATATCTATATATATATTATATATTCTATAATATATACTATTATATATTATAATATACTATAATATTAATATTATATGTATATATATATATATATATATAATGAAAAAAAATTAGATCTAAGCTATCCAAATAAAAGCAAAACAATCTTACACTTATGATCAAACGGAATCAAGAATATATTAAACGTTTAAGCCTCATATCAATTCGAGTATTACCCTACCTTATATCAAATCCCTCCCAATATAAGTGAACCCGCCGTGGCCAGCCACCAGTGGAATACCACAGAAAGCCAAAGAAAATCAGATTTTTCCTCCTCAACAAATCGAAACAGTATCAATAAATAACAGCTCCAGAGGGAAATTAACCAATCCAACCTCCAAATAGACGTTATTACGAACCTTTTTAATTTTAATATACCACCTCAAGAAAATGAAATAGATACACTTGTATTCAAAATCAAAGTAGAGTGACACAATTGTAGAAAAAGAAACGCTAAATGCGGATTAGGGCGTTATAATACAAACAACAAACATTTTGCAGATGCTGTAAATAGACAAGCAGGTAGGAACAATACAGAGGTCGTGCAGGCAATCCTGTCCATTCATCCCTATGCCATACAACAACTGAAAAAACGTAAAATACAATTATATATAGTATTAATATTATATAGTATCTATATATATTATATACTATACTAAGTATATATAGTTATATATATATATTAAATATATATATATTATATTATATATATATATAATATATATAATATATATATATATATATATAGTATATATGCTATTCAGTAGGATCTTTCAGCGGAAATGGTATTTTTTATTAAAATTTTGTATTTTTCCCATTTAGAAGGTGTTTTTTTTTTTTTTTTTTAAACCATAAGTCATAAAGATAAAGTGCCAGTGCTTCAAAGGGTTTGTAATACGACGAAGCTATTAAATAAATATTAAGTTTAAATCTATTGCAAACTAACTAAACTCAACATAACCTTGACTTAACGTATATAGAAGAGCATTATATGTACATTTATTTTTATATTTATAATTTATTTTCAACTGCATTGTTTAAACAAAAATACGCAATCTGGCATCATGCCGTTTGTAGATTGTACGATAATTACTACATAGAAAAAAATAACAAAATAATTCAAATTACTATTTATCTTTTTCCACAAACAATGTACAGGAGAAAGATCCTACTGAATTGTCCATATATATATATATACTATAAAATAATATATATATATATATATATATATTATTGATATATATATATATATATAGTATTTATATATATTATAATATATAATATATATATTAATATCATATATATATATATATATATAGTATACTATATATATATATATATTCATATATATATGTGTGTGTGTGCGCGCGCGGCGTTTTTTAAAAATTGTAAAGATATATATTATCGGTTTACTCAAACGACACTCACGGTCCACGTGTGCTTCATTAAAAAAGACTTGTTGATTTGAAGAAAAAAATTCACGAGCTAACAACACCCATTCAAAACTAAATCATTCAAATCTTTTCCACATACTAGAGCTTCCTCTGAGCTGGAGTATACCGTGAGCATGGCTTGAGTTCTGCCATATATATATCCAGCTTAATAAGGCAGAAGAGATGAGGCAATACCGAGAGTATGCAATTACATTTTATTATCTTTAAAGAGTTAATCCAATATGCATTACGTGAAATGAATCGTCGTTCCGCCGAATAGATTTTAAAGTTTACTGAAGCGCTACAAAATGTCTGCTTTAAATAAAGGCACTCTAGGATTTTCCCAAAGTTTATTTTTATAAATCCATCCTCCGACATCAATAAATCACAGATTCCTGCAAGAGAGAGAGAGAGAGAGAGTATTCGATGAATGAAATTGTTTTAATATCAGCATATTCCTGAGAACGGTGAGACCTACTTCAATTGCTGGTTCCCAAAGGGCCAATTTGCAAAGGGGAAGCGCAAATGAAAAGTTTTCTCCTTTTTTTTTTATTTAATAAAATTTTTTTTTGGTTCTCCTTTTTTATAACATTCTTTATCTATGTTATAATTTATATTTTTAAAATTCAAGAAGAAATGACCCTAATATATTATATATATATTTTTATATAATATATATTATATTATATATATATAATATATATTATATTATATATATAATATATATATATATATATATATAGTATATCTTATTTTAATATATATATATATATATATGTCAATATTATTATATATATTAATAATATATATATATATATATAGTTATATATATATATATATATTATATATATATATATATATAACTATATATATATATTTGTCAGAGAGGTAGATGAACGCCGATGTCACCCTTTCTTATGTGATTGGCACCTGGCGTCATCAGTGCTGAAGGGATGTGAACTTTATCACCCGTTTGCTGATTCGGTCGCGCACCGACCTAGCAACAAGTTTCGATCTTTTTCCTTGACCTCTCTGGCAACAATGTATATAAGAGAGACTCCGCCGCTTAGCCCGGTCTCCGGACCAATCATGGCTCCACACCATGGAGGGGGGGAACCGTTTAATTAATATACCATGCAAAACCTTAATCTCGCCTCGGACCTTAATGGAGTATAACGATTACTACCATGCACCGTTAATGGTCTTACTCTTTTGAATTGCAACGAGATATTAATGTCCGTAGGGGGGCACTTCACCCGGAAGGTTTCTGCCTATTCCCAGCGATCAGTCGCCTGGCACGCCTTCGACATCCCAAGTGCCCAAACGGTTGGGGCAACCCGAAAAGGTGTCCCTCGCCCTAGTCTTTTTGTTTACTCCATATGCTGCTCTCCCTCTGGGGACATCGCTGGTTGACACACCATTCCGATGTGTTTTACTTATTGCGATCACACAACCTCCATATGCTCTTACTGAGCAAAGACAATCATTCTTAGCGATGCACTTGAAAAAGTTTTAGGAGTTAAAACCCCCTCCCCCAGTCACGTTAATGAGGAATGAGTCCCTTCCTGTTCAAGTTACAACCCGAAATCAAAGTCCTTTCTCGTCATCATTAACTTCTCTCAGAAACATCCCTCTTATTTCAACACCTGATGAATTACGAAACATTCAAAGGCATTATTTATTCTTAAGAATAGGAAGACGAAGATATTGCTGTCTTTTTAAGAAATCTACAGCAGAAAAGATTTTCTGTTACTAATGTTTATAAATTTTCCCCAACGTCTGGACTCGCATGACCATCAAATCCTCATTTACAGCTGACCTCTAACACCAATTAAAAATTGGGTTTACAAGCTACAGTGTTGGCACGTTTATTCCCCGACCCAGACGTTGCTTTAAATGTCAGCGGTTTGGTCATCCCCGAAAATACTGTAGGGGATCGCATGATATATTCGCAGTCTATGGAGAAGAATTTCACATTTCCTGTGAAAACACACCTCTCTGCAAAAACTGTGGAGACCCCACAATGCCTCTTCCCTTAAATGCCAGTATTATTTGTTTGAACAGGAGGTTTTGTAGTTATGCACCATACAAAAATTGAGCGAGAGAGATAACATACACCAGCCCAAAGACAAATATCCATTCCAGTAGAACTCTTTCCCCAATCCTAGCGAAACTCGAGCAGTTACTGTAACCTGTTCACCTGCACTGCCTATATTACCGACTACTCATATAGTCAAAAAACGGCCCTCGATCCAATCTCCTAGCCAAAATGCCGTCAACAACCCTACCCCGAGTATTAGTTTCAACTAACCAGCAATGAAACTAAGTCGGTTCATACTCCACATAGCTTGGAGAGCATTTCATGCCAAGAAACTCTGCCCCATACCCTCCCGATCGATGAGTTCGCCAAAATCACGTAAGAGGCCAGCGTTTTTGTCCCCTAATCCGTCTCCCTAAACAGAAACAAAAGATTAAGCACCAAGACAAAGATTACACGCTAAATTATAAAACATCTGAATTTCTAAAGCAGAACACACCGACCCCAGATGTAAAAAATGCAATTTAAAAGAGAGACCGTCATAAGTCTATTCATGAGCAAAATCATTGACATCATTAGATTGTACCCAAGCAACCACAGCCGTCGAACAACCTACCAACCAATCCTCTGATAGCTTGCAAGATTATTCCAGCCCTTCAGAATCCTCCTATAACTCTTCTTCCGAATTTAATATCTCGGCACTCCCTAAAGGATTCTATGCCTTAGCGAATGAAATGGATCATAATTCTCAAATAGAGCTTGATGTGTTGACCCACTCTTTCTAATTCTTCTTGCGCTTCCGAGGGAGGTAAATGGAAAACCGTTCAACGCAAACGCTGTAAGCGTTCTGGGTCTGTTGGCCAAGAGAGGGGACCCAGAGATCTTCCATATTAACGCAAATTGTACATTCTCCCAAAATCACCCACCTGATGACTCACTGACAAAGTCTCCAGCATCAGACTTTCGTAACCAAACGGACCCCAATATCACAACTCTAACACACTCAGAAAGATGACACTTTACCAGTGACACCTTCCTCCCCAGTTTCCATGGAAATAGCCTCATATTCTCCACCCATTTCTGAATCTGCTTGCTTGGTAGATTCCGATATAGGAAGATAATAGGATAGGAGGAAGATATATTATATTATATATAGTTATATTATATTATATATATATATAAAAAAAAAAAATAAAAATATTTTTATAAGTATTTATATATATGAAGATAAAAAGATATATATATATAATATATTAATATATATATATATATATATATATATATAATCAAAAGAATAATGAAGTTATTGGTCTACCAAAAACAATGGTTGTTTCATTACCACCATAAACATAAAATAATTTTTACCAATAAGATCTTATTGAACGCATTAACAAGGGATAAGAATAGATTCATTAAAATTAGTTATAACTGTAAACATTAATAAATTAATATAAAATTATAATAGGTTAGGTTAACTTTTATATCTTTTTAGTACATAAATAAAAAAAAAAAATTCCTTTTAATGTTTTATCCCCTTCTCAGATAAATCGAACTTTAAGGCCGGCTATCTCAAGCCTGTCGCCACCAACGTGTTCGCAGCCGAGTTTAATAATACATAATTTAAATGATTTCTTATTTAAGATATATGCTAATATTGTTACGTTAATAAATATTTTCTGTTGAATATTTATTTCTTTACTGTAAATATATTTTTTTTCTTTTATCTTTTACAGATATTGTTTTATTTTATCTTTTACAGATATTGTTTTATTCCACTCAACTCTTCATCGATACCGGTATACCTGAAGATCTCTCGAGATATGCAACCTTAGGTGTTGGGGCCGTGATGGTGGCTATGACTTTAGTGTCAATTCCATTGATGGATCGAAAGGGCAGGAGGTCCCTTCATTTAGGGGGTCTTGGGGAATGTTTATTTTCTCCATATTTATTACTATCAGTTTCTTAATTAAGGTATGCATACAATTTATTATTTTTAGTTTGATAATTAAATTATTAGATTTATTTTAGATATTCACAAATTCAGTCACGTGATTAGAATTAGTCTTAAAAAAAATATTCATTTCTTGACCAGATTAGTCGAAGGATATTTCTTCACCAGATTAGGCCAAAAAATATTTTTTTAATTTTTTTTACCAGACTATAAGAAAAAAAATATCATTCTTGTGATAATAATGTTACTGATTTTGTTTACCAATAACTTGGATAAAAGGTTAATCAAACTCTTGAGACATATGCAAGAGTCAATCCCCCCATGCTACTCATTTAAGAGTAACTAATCAGGCTACATGTTCTTCAGATATAAAGTTAAGATTGATATTTCTATTTATTTAAATGTCTTTTTTAAGTATTATTATTTATTTATTGATCAAAGATTTTTTTTAAAACCATTTTTTTCATACTTCTAAACAGGAAATGATAGAATGGTTGAAATACATCTCTGTCCTAAGCACACTTTTCTTCGTCATCTTCTTCGCCATCGGACCGGGCAGCATCCCTTGGATGATAACAGCCGAACTCTTTTCCCAAGGCCCAAGACCCGCTGCTATGTCCATTGCGGTTCTTATCAACTGGCTCTCAAATTTCATAGTAGGCATAGGTTTTCCATCTATGCAGGTTAGTGCACTATTTTATACATCTCGTAGGATTCGTAGTTTATAAATTGTATTCGTACAAATAGTACATCAACTGAATTATTATTATTGTTATTATTATT
>JABUQX010080833.1:0-20000 GCA_015478945.1 Trachelipus rathkii
AAATCACAGTAAAAAAAATTTATGGTACCTTCAAATTTTAGTAGTTGAACTAAAAGCTACCATTGCCGGAGATAATAAAAGTCCATCTTTATATAATATATAATATATATATATATATATATATATATATATTATATATATATATATAATAATTTATATATATATATATATTATAATATATATATATATAATATACCGGTATATATATATATATATTATATATATATATATATATAAGTATATATATTAATATAATATATATATATATATACCTAATATATAATATATATTAATATATATAATATATGTTTCCTTATGAATAATTTAGATTCTCGGTATCTTGGGTACAATCGATACACATATATCGAAAATCGATTTAAAACTTAAATATCGATAGGTCAGAAAGAAACTTAAGTATACCCGATGCCCCATATAAAGGCTGATGCAATAGTTTTCACAATGTGGTATAGGTGAGGTGGTACATGGTAGCATTAAAGAAAGGTTGGTTAAGGAATAAAAGACAGTGGTAAACTGAATGGCGATAAGTCATCAGGGAAAATAATGAAGTGATGCCCTACAATTTTCAGTGCTGGGGTCAACTATTCTTTATATAATTAAATGATTTAGACAGGTGCTTAATGTAAGGTTTCTATTTTGCAGATATGGGTAACATCAAATTGGCTACCTCTGTAAGGAATAATGATGGATATATAAAGATTCAAAATGATTTGATAAACTTCTTGGGTGGGCAGATAAGTGGAAATTATATTTTAATAGTACAAGGCACAAGGTTCTTCATATAGGTTACTTGAATGAAAGATTTAACTATGATATGAATAAGGATTGGCTCGAATGTAGATGAAAAAGAAGATATGGATATGATTATAAGCAGTAATCTGAAAGCATCTAATTATTGGAAGCAAGGAAATGAGCTAATAAGATGCTAGGTATAATAAATCATAATGTTGTTTACAAGAGTAAGGAGGTTATAAATAAACTATAATTGCTATGCGAGAACAGTAATAGAGAATTGCGCTCAAGTTTGGGTTCCTTATTTAAAAGACATATGGTAGATATGATGGAGAGAGCACAACACAGCAATAAGGGAGATGTCTGATCATAAGGGTAAGCGCCATTAGGAGAGACTGAAGAAGTTAAGAATGTTTTTTATAGAAAAATAATTTCTTAGTAGGGAAATGATACCTACAAAATATTTATATCTCTCAATAAAACAAATAAATTCTTTATAGTAGATAATTGAACAGAAACCAGGTGGCACAATAAGAAAATTAGGAGAAAGCATACTATCTTAACCTACGAAAATACTCAATTCAGTAATAGGATTATTAATTTTTGGAATGGTTTGCTGCAGGAAGTTATTGATTATAACATACAGGATTTGAGAGGATTGGATAGATATACAGATTTTATAGTATCACATAGTGTATTAATACTAAGCCAAGTTAGTAGGTTTTTGCTATTAAGGTTAAACTGCATGCATGGCAACAGTCTTATTACTTTTAGTAGTAGTTCATGCATATATTAGCCTTTACTTTGTATAAGATACCGACAAACCTTAGGATGCAGTGAGGTTTTGCATGCTGCATGGGTTGGGTAATTGTATGTACTTTAGTTCGACTGAGACAGTTTTGATAGGCCCATGTGACTAAGCCAAATTGGTGGATTTTTAGTTACAGTAATTTGACAAGCCCTAGGGTGTTTTGTGGATTTGCATGAGCATGTTTGGTTAGTGGGTTTACTTGGGACAGTCTCGACAGGCCCATGTGGCTTCTTACTGTCTCTATATTCTTAATGTCTAATGTCTTAATTTCTCTATATTTTGTTTCTACATAAATACCGTTTTTGATTCTAGTTCTTGATACGTCTAAGCCCATTTTCATTATCACCTTGGTGCTCAGAAATTATTAAATACAGTATATCTAAAACCATTTATTCAACTGTTTAATAAATAGTCTAATCTAACACTTTCAAAGAGGCCTAGTGTAATAATCTATAACAAAATTAATGGAATGGCAACTTTATGCATCAACTGTTTAAAAGCTACAATACTACACCAACATACAATTCTCCGAGAGGCTTGACATCTAAGAAGGCCTAGTAATCTCGATGCTTTCTGCCCAATGGTCATTTTACAAGCGTCAATTTAAAAAAATTAAAAAAATAAAGTTTCCTTTTATATGTTCTCAAATATCAATAATACTGGGAAACCAGTAAAGGGAATTTCACTTCTTTTAAGTTTTCACCACATCCTATCAATAACTAGACTTTATGAAACTTATTCCACAACAAAGTAACAAAAGATAACAAACTCGAAAGTAGGTACATAGGTATCATATCGATATATATCGATATGAATATTTTTATTCGATAAATCAAAACAACTCCTACATTGTAGAAATATTACTAGTATTTCAATCCAATGTTATAATTTTCGGACCAGCTGTGTGTGTGTGTGCAATGTACAAATTTCCCGCCAAAAAATAAAAACATATTTAAATTGCTTTGTATTTAGCAAAATTTATTTCTAAAGTCATATATATTTTTAATATTTATCGTGGTTAAAATGTTTTTTTTAAGGAAAATGACTAATATTTGTTTTTAAAATATTGCTGGCATACTTTATGCTCGAAAACGTCATAGATAGTACATGAATTTATTTTCAATTCTAGAAAGGCATATCAGAAAATGCCCGACAATATTCCTATCTTTCTTCTGACCTACTGGTAATATATATACTGTGACTCATATATATTTTTAAAATTTTAAGTCGATATATCGATATATCATTAGCTGCATTTCCAGATGCCCGAGTGCAGCCCTTGTGCAAAATCAACTCGGAAACGCTTCGAATTGAAAAAAATTACATTAACCAATCAGAGAACAGGAAAATTGAGTACCTGGGAACGGCCGAGCGAGCCCGTTGGATCAGCTGACAATTGTAAACAATACTCTTATACTTAATATGTCTTTTTAATAAATGATACGATTATCACGTAATGGTATCCTTAATATAAAAGTTAACTAAATATTAAAAAACTTTTGGCAAGGCCATTTCCGACACATGTTTTGTAAAGAAATTTGTTTGTAAACAAAGTGTCCTTCCGCAGCCCACCCGTTTACTAATTCCCGAAATCGAGGATTTAACAACGGGCGCCTGACTGTGACGTTTACGTGACGTAGAAGTGCGCAAACGGGCGCTGGAAACGATGCATGTTGTGCGCCTGTGTGCCCGCCCCGGGCTGCAGTCACAGGCTTCTGGAAACGCAGCTTTTGTTTACAAACAAATCTTTTTACAAAAGATGTGCCGGAAATGGCTTGCCAAATTTTTTTAAATATTAAGGATACTAATATATCGTATAATTTCATAAAAATAGATACATATAAGTATAAGAGTAAATTTATCAATTGTCAGCTGATTCTACGGGCGCGCTCGCCGTTTCCAGGTACTCAATTTCCTGGTCTCTAATTGGTTAATGTAATTTTTTTTCAAATTCCGAAGCGTTTCCGAGTCGATTTTGCCACGGGCTGCACTCGGCTTCTGCGAAACGCAGCTATTATTTTTCCAAAATCTGTATTTACATTCGGCTGCAGTGAGATTTTCCAAGGAAATTTAGGGAATTCTATAGGTTTCTTGATTTTGCGGGACAGTTCGGATATAAAAATATCAGCTGACCGTATATGAAGCAATGTAAAAGTATGTAATGATATCAGACATTTTAGAATGAATCAAAGTAAGTATGATTAGTAAACAAAAATTTAAGCAATTATTGAGAAAACCATTGGTGGGAAAAATATATATATTTTTTTAAAGTGTGCGGTGCAAACAAGACAATCCGAATATTAAAAGAGTTTGGCGGCACTATATTAAAATTATTGGAACCTACAAAAATACCAAATATTATAAATAAAAAGTATTACTTTATTAACATTTTAATTAAACATGTTTCAGAGTTACTAAAAAAAAAACAATAATTTGCGTGCAAATATAATTAGTAAGGTGTCAATATTAATGTATTAACGCTTATTAACATCATTTGACCATTCTAGATCCGCTCCCACGAAAATTAAAGATTAAATTTTTAGACTGAATACTGTTGCAGCGAAATACGTATAATTGAAACTTTAGGCTACATATCTCGCTGCGGCGAGAAAAATTATAGTTTGAAAATTAGTCTGCATATATTGCGGCAGCGAGCTTAACGATTGATTTAGGCGGATTCAAAGATCTTGACACAGATTAATACACTATGGGGGCAAGCTTGGCTACAAACTTGAGGTAGTACCAACCAGAAGGTGCATGGGAGTAGCCGTTAGGGGAAACTTTGCCGTTAGCTAAGCGGTAGTATCACAGTTTAACTATGGTATAATGAACTAACAAACGATTTCCAACTCAAACTACTTTTAAATGAAATTGAAGAACTAGAAATGAAAAATTATAAACTAAAAATTGAAACAGGGCGGTATCTAATTAACCTAAAGAAATCCACTTGAAATTTTTATTTTTACTCTCTAATAATGTTCCTTCCTAGATAGCTTTCTGATCTCAATAATGACAGCAGATTCAAACACATCTAGAAATTACAAAAACTTTATGTTAATAAGTTTCTTCTTAAAGAAGGTAAATCTTTTATCATTAATTTATCAAATTATGAACTAAACACAAATGAAACATCTATTCTTAACAATGGTCTCAATTTTGGACTGAAAACAAAGTGTAGCTGTAAGTTGAAGAAATCTATTGAAGTCGAGAAACTATTCAATGACATTGTACAAAAAGATCAATTTTTAAGACTATTGACAGTTAACAATTATGACCATCCTAAAGTAACTTAAAACATTTTCTTTCATTCTAAAGCGACAATTTGGCAACGTCCCAAACGAGTATAGTAAGCAATTTAGTTTCTGAAATAAATAATATATAATTAATCACTCGCCCAGATAGAGGAGTGGGCTAGTAAATAAAACACAATCTGATTATGAAAAGAACTTCAAACTACGCTTAATGATACAACCAAATTTAAAGTATGCTGCGAACAAGACATTTAAATTTAAAAGACTTTACAATATCATTAATAATTATGGAACACTAAAAACAACAAATAATTAATAAATAAAAAATTAATTTACTTTAAATAAAGCTCATTAATGATCAGAAATTACTAAAATAATAACACAATAATTTGCGTATTAATATAATTAGTAAGGTGTTATATTAATGCATTAAACGCTTGTTAACACATTGACCATTTTCCAGATCGTTGCAACGAAATTAAAGATTAAAATTTTAGGCTGAATACTCGCTGCAGCGAAATATAATTGAAATTTTAGGCTACATGTCTCGCTTCGGCAAGAAAATTATAGTTTGAAAATTATATATCGCGGCAGCGAGCTCAACGATTGATTGAGACTGATTTAAAGATCTGATTTGTGGAACACTGCCATAGTATAAATATATTAAATATACGTACTTGAACTATGATAATTCTATGACCATTTTGTGTGTGTGTTTGCATGGTGTGCGCGTATACCTTTTCGCCAAAAGCAAATCATAGTGTAAAATACTAAAAGTATTTGTGACTATAAAGTAAACTTTTGTTATATTCAAAGTCATATTATATTCGTTTTACTTTTTTGGAGGGAAATTTTGCCGCGAAAAGGTACATATGCGCCCACTATACCATACACGAACACAAAATATCAGAATTTGACCGATAATTTCCTTTCTATCTGACCTACTGTATGTTAATATGTTTATACTGTGATATGATGATGTGGGGTCGTTAGCATAAAAATTTTATATGCTTTAAGTTGTAGCGAATGTTTTAGTGGGTGTGTTACCACAATGGTTTGGCTTTAATAGTCAAAAGTTCACTAGCGGAACCTTACCACGTTCTTCACTTTCAAAATTGAGTTCAACCTGTTCACAGGTTCAAATTCAAAAAGTTGTTTGAATCATTATTCAGGGTAAAGAGGTAATTTTCCTTTTCATTACTATATCAAGCTTTCACTTTCCTTCTTTTACTTATCAATTTACTTACTAAATTTTTTATTTAGTGCTACAAATTACAGGCAGTCACTTATGAAAAAACTACACGAGGAGAGAGAAAAAAAAAACTCTTCGAAACAAACCAAAAGTAAGACCCCCAGATTTACAATTTTCACTTATTTTAAGTTTTTATGGGATTCTGGATTAGGAATTTAAGAAAAAAAAAACATTTGATTTTGTTGTTTATTTAAATTTTCTTATCAGATTAGACATTATAATTAAAAAAATGATTTATGGCGAAATAGGGTAAGTTTTGGATTACGTTGGTTAACTGTAATTATTTTCCAATTAACTCTAAATACTCGAAATGGATCTTTTTTTCATGAATCTACACTAAAAAAAATGTGCTGGAAAGGCAAATTAAATAAATTAAAACATCGCTAAAATAATAACAAATCAAATGTAAAATAACATCGAATTTTCAACATTAAAATTATGATCAAGATTTTATATAAACTATTATATACTTTCACATATATATCTTCTATTTTGCTCATTTTAGTATTTTATTTTAGGATAAATAGTCTTTATTTTTGATGTAGTAAACTATTTAGCTCTATTCAGTAATTTAGTTTAGCTGGAATTTATATTTTTGTCCCCTTTAATATAATAATACCAGAAATTTTCACTAAAAAATCTCAACGAGCATCACTTCAATTCAAAATCCGCTATTAGAGTCGTGCTGTGAAAAACAAAAAATTTAATCAAAATGTAAAAGGGTATAGTAGTAAATTTCTTCATTTCTTTTTCAAGATAATTTTTACTATTCATCTATCTCTATTGCTCTTCTAAACCTTCTCCCATGGAAACTTACCTCTAACTAAGATTTTGTAAGTGATAGATTACTAAAACCAAAAGGCAGAGTGTTTTTGGCCAATCAAACAATCTTATTCAAGGAGCAAAAATCTTTTGAAAAACAACAAATTCATGGTAAGACCAATAAATACACAATTGTTCGTTCATATACTCACCTTTTAAAACCTACTATCTTTCCAAAGATTTTTTTGGTAATTAATTTACAAATGAAAGGTTAAATTTCGTCAATTGTGTAATCTATATGGTCTTAACGAACGGGTTCGTTGCAAGTTCTTGATAACGGTCGTGCCTATTCCAATTGCAAATAACATCAAACTATCTCCGAAGCTTATAGGCAGTTTTCGATAATTTGTGTATTATTAGGTCCACAAAATTAATTAAAATTAAGGTTTATCTAAACATAGAAAATAATAGACGGTAGAAGCCACGTGGGCCTATCGAGACTAGCCTATTGGCGTTTGTCCACTAAGTTTTAGTTTACGTCTTAGTGTATGTAATTCAAAAATTTGGTATGCGAGGTAGGTAAGCAATGCATTATTGCCTAACCATTCCATTACAGTGATTCAATAAAAAATTCAAAGCCTCAAACTTAGGGCTAGGTCATTTTCAACCTCAAAATTTGTTTTTTGTGTGTGTGTGTGTTTGCTGTCCTTTAACAATTCAAATCAAATTAAGTTTGTCCTATATTAACCAATTACTTCATTTTTTTCCTCAAAAAATTCAATTTCAAAGTTAGGCATTATATGCCTAGATTCCTTTCAACCTTCAATTTTTTTTTTTGTCTAGGATAACCTTTTCAAATGTCAAATCAAAATAATTTAGTTCCTGTGTAGCTATCTTTTCATTATTTCATCTCTCAAGTTGCATTTGTCCTTGGGTCCATTCCTAGCCAACATTTCAGCGAAAATGTCTGACCCAGAGTTACAAGCCCTTCATGATAGAGTTAATAAAAAATCTAAGCCCATAGTTCAACGCCATTTCATCCCTCAAGGCAAAAGTAAATATTTATCTTACAACATCGAGAGGTAGGCCATAGATAATAATGAAGATAATAGAAATATAGATAAGGATCTCAGAGAGGTAGAGTCCTTGTTAAAAGATATTAAACAAAAGATACAAATATAATAAAAATATAATAATGATATGAGGGTTGACCCCTCATTCCTCGAGTACCTAATAAGGAGTTGTGTACCTGAAGCAATCATAGCCAATGCTCGATTAAATCGAAGACAGGTCATCAAGTGCTGGTTGGAAGATATTTGAGCACCCTCCAAAAAATGACTTTGCTCTCATTTTAGTGAATCTGTTCTTAGGGCTATAGATATTGTGGTTTCTTTGAGGGCAATGAACCTGATAAGTTGCTTTATAAAACCTCATCACAATTTTAAGCATTCAAACGCATACTTGAATAAAGTTAAGTGAAATCCTATTAAACCTGTTGTGCGTTACAAAATAGTTAATTAAAGGATATTCGAAATCCCTGATCAGATCTTTTCTAATAGTGATTCATAATTAAAATAACGCTCTCTGAACCTTCTAGATAAAGAAGTTTTTAGATGAAAATTTTCTCAATGATGCAGTTATTACAAAAGATATATCTTAAAACCAGTATTTGACCCAAAATAATGCCACTAGGGTTTACTTAAATGAAATCAGAACATTAATATATGAACTAGAGAGTTTAAACCCAATATCTTGAGGATGGCTACGGAATTACGTAGTACTCTAGCCACATAAGTTTTATTCAAAATACCTAATGTGGTAGTCAAAGAAATTACTCGCAATTGAATACCAATTACCCTGATTTAAACCAAATATTTGATAGCTATAAATTGAGTTATCAAAAATATTGTTAAAACGTCAATTCATTATAAAGATCAAAATTCGAAATCAAGTTCCCTTCCAATAATACTCATCAAAATTAAAAAATGTAAATACTTCAGATAACCCTATTTTTTAAAACTTTAAAAATAATGCATTTTATTGACGAATGAGTCCTGAAAAAATCAGTATTTCTCTTCCTCGCCTTGCAGAATTTCAAAAATCATATAATGAAATGGTGTAAATGAAGCTTCTCATAGATGATTCTTCCACTCCCATAATTCATAGCGTTACTCTCAAATTGAAAGTAAGTTTTGGTTCTCCAAGGTCATTGTATGACTCAATCTTCGCATGTTTATCAAACCTATGAGTTAAGAATTTAAAAGGTGTAATGAAATAAATTATGCCCAAATGTTCAAAGTCTAAACATCCTTGCAGATCACTGATCCTGGAACTTGAGAGCAACTTTCTTTACGTTGCCAAGTTTGCAACTAAAAGAATCATATTTAGCAGCTCTTTGTAGCAAGGAAAATCCACCCTCACAAATTGTATGTCTTAGCTTTAGTCAAAGCACCAACAATTTATATTTGTTGCCATCAATTACTATAACGATTGGTAGGGGTAAAGTTTCGGCTTCAGTTCGATGCCTAGTCACGTGGCTCACAGAGGTCCTACCTTTCCTAAAAAGTGCTGGACAAACTCAATATATCTGTAGAGAATTATCAAGCACTCAATACGATATATAAACCTATTTAGGTATTACTACCCCTGATGTTGAAAGAAAAAAAAAGGAACTGGAAAAATATATAATATATGGACCAGCCTTGTTTCACCCTTCCTCTTTTGGTTGATGAGGCTTCAAGTTAAGTTATCTGAGATTAAGTTCGTAAATCAGGCTCTAATTAATTTGAAATAAATCTTACAAAAGCTGATTCTGGCTAAAGATCTAATCCGAACTCATTTTTCGACCTTGAATGCTTAATTGGCATTGATTCTAATAGAGTATCCTCAACTATACATGATTACAATGTATGAGTGGATCTGCTTTTAAGTTAAAGAGATGGTTCTATATCCATTTGGATATTACTAATTTTATATAACAATAATCGAAATAGAGAGTTTCAAATCCATCATTCAATTGTTCAAAACTCTAATCATATTCAAAATCAAAAATCTAAATCAAAATCAATTGCAGGTTAACCATACTTTGGTTAATGCAGTCCTAAAACCCTGTACATCCTTATTTTAATCCTTTTAAGCCACATACTAAGTAAATTCAGAGGTAGAGCAAGGATTAGAAACATGTTCAAATTAGAAGTCTTAGGTAGTAGAAATATTGACATACATAATAAATCTGGAAGTGATTGAAACAGATTGGAAAAATTCAAAGGTGGTATACAGAGTTTAAAGACGGAAAATATCATATAAGATCTTCCCATGGATTGACGATAAAACTTCCCTTGGTTTGCCATCAAACATAAAGCATTGCTCTGAGCAAGTGCTAAATAGGTTATAAAAATTTGGAAGCAGTAAAGATTTAGTTAACGCCTTGATGATGTCTTTCAGCAACAATTAGCTGATGGATTATCGAAGAGTTCAGTGTATTCCCTCTGAGTATAATAATTATATTTGGGTTTTAACATAGCCTGGCTTCCCAGCTGGAGCTCCAGTATTTTGGGATAGTTTTAAAATTTTGCTGTTTCTCTTAAAATAATTCCTTTTAGCATATATTAAGTAAAAGATAATACTGTTCCACATTTTAAATTCTAAATGTTGGGTCATTTATCGGTTCAGATCAAATCAGTTTGTCATGTAGCGGATATAAACAACCTTCCTTCAGATTAGTGTATAAATCTATCGAAGCCGCATCGCTTTTGCTTTTCTTTTTGAAAGTAATGGTCAATTAAAGGCTTATCGAAACTCAACCATTGTGTTTGGTTTCACATCCTCACCCTTCATCCTCAATTATCATTAAGCATCATGCTCAGTCTTATAGCGATGATGCATGTATTCAGATTCTATTTGAATAAGTTATTGCTTGATAATTGAACTATTGTTTTCTATTGAGCTACAACATTTAAAAGACTTTATTATTGAATGTTGAAATAGTTGGAAGATCGTGGTTTCCATCTTAGAAGTTGGGACTCTAATAATGACCAATTAAGAGTTGTTATGGAAGAAGAGGGTAGAATTACGTTCACACAGAATCAAGAAAGATAAGGGCTTTTTGGATTCGTTTTAATCCTTACAGATAAGTGTAATACTAAGCAAATTTTCAGTAAATCTGATCGCAAATACCAAAGATTGTTGTATCTGCTGTTCCAATGTTTTTTGATCCCTTTAACACTATCTTTTTAACCCGTTAACTTTAAAAGAGGTCGGTTACTAATTAGGAAATTATGGAATTAGGTCTCGATTGGATGAAAAGGTCCCCTGCTGATGCTTTTAGGGTTTCCTGGTCTTCATATGTTCACGATTTAAATAATATCATAATATTAATTGAATAGGTGTGCTTCTGATTTAATTTTGCTCTTATTTGGTATTTGTGATAAAATAACTCTATCTGCTATGGTTTTGCAGGTTATAGTATAGGTCAAGGTTTAATTTAATATTCCTCAAAGGCCAAAGGGCCCTCTCAATCTAGGCTTTGCCTCTTATAGTTGTTGTCTGTGTCTTATTTTTCAAATGTATCAAATCAATATTATCAGAACTTTCCTAATGTTCAGTTCAACACTAAAAGTGTTTTGGTAGGTGCTCAAATTGTCCCTTCTCATCGGCTTCCCTAATCCGGTCAAGAGCAAAAATCAAAAATGTTTGTAATAAATAGGCTCAAAGAAATTTATCAAATCAAAAATCAATTAGCTACGAGTACAAAGTATCCATTCCTTATGCTTACATCAATACTGCTGAAAACCCAGGAGATCTGATTACCAGAGGTGTTACAACTCTACTTTTCTTTCAAAATTGCCATTATGGCTAAGGGGTCCTTCTTGGATTCTTTATTAGATCAATCTCAATGGCCTATTAGTAAACTTTAAATGTTTGTCTGAGGCCCATAAGGAAAAACTTTACAATGTAACACATCTTTGGTTGTTTCTCAGTTTGTTACCATTTAAAGATTACTCAAGTGTGCATAGTCTTTATTTATAAGTAAACTCAAAAAATATTCAAATCAGTCTAGCAGGTAGTAAGGCTGGATGAAGATTGGTGATCAGAAAAGCCCAACTCTATTGTGTTGAAGATAATGCAGCCTCAGCATTGTTTTTCTAAGGGATGATTTCTCTCCAAAAGTCCTAAAAAATGGATGAAATTCCAGCCGGCTGGTCAATCAACCTTACTTCATGCAGATGGATAAAGGCTAAATCCGATCCAAAGTAAAGAATTCTCAAGACACCTTTATATAATTGATGATGGATAAAATCCAATTCTCTTGGCAAGGATCTTCAATCTCACTAAATTAATAATAAGAGCTTTCATCTCAAGATGTCAACAACTTGGGTTGTTCAATACCAACTATCCAATTTTCATCAAGAGTCATTGGCTTCTGATTACCAAGGGGCAGCACAGGCTGTAAAAAATGTTTTGTCACTGTATAATAGTATGCAAAAAATTTAACAGTTTATTCCTTTAAAATATCCAAAAATGCTTAAATCTTCTCATCATAGAGTCTAATTTTTTGCTGCGTCCTTTTGTACATACTGCGGGGACCCTTACGGGATCTCTCGTGTGAAAGATTAATGATGAAGCGAATTTTCAAAAAATGGTATCTATTTAATTTCACCTGCTTAATTATCAGAGCTATCATGTTGATGCTCCCGTCCAGATATGTCCAACTGAATCCTTTTTACTTTCATTCCATCGTTTCACAAATATATATACACAGTGCTCCCCAACTTCTTGTATCAGATAATGCCCAAGAGTTCCAAGGTGGGAATATACTGTTAGAATCTTTGTCTCCAAATATGTTCTCCGAACATATGCGTATCAATAACACAAAAATTACAACGATTCCAGTCTCTTCCAGTTGGGTGGTATCAGTTTGGGAGAGAAAGATACGAAATTTAAGGGATGTCTCTATATAAAACTATAGGCAAAGCAACCTTAACCTACTTTCAACTGTTAACAAGTATCTCAAATATCACCAATGTTATCATTCAAAGACCTTTAAACCTATAGGTCATCAGATAATGATTTGGATGTTTTACTCCAAATTCCTTTTTGAAGCCTATGGCAATTCAAACCTCATATTCAATGAAGTTTCCACCCCCATATGGAAAAAACTTCCTCCGTCTCAACAAGACTTAGCCATAACTCTAACTGCTCAAGGAGGAGTTTTAGAGACTTTCAGGAAATTATGGTATGAGTCTTATCTATTAAATTTGCATCAGACTAGTAGAAATCTCTATCAGTCAGAGTGGACCAACAGAATTAAGGTTGGAGATATAAGTCTGATCCCCACACATCATAACTAGCACCCTTCTTTTGGGTAGAGTTCTGGAAGTCATTGTTTGTGATGACGATAAGATCAGGAGTGTGTATTAAAAAGGGGAGATGAACAAACCTGTCACTATTTACTATTTGCATCTCTACCGCATTGGAGTTTATCTATTACCCACTCTGTCTCCAGTGGAGAAGCTGATTCTGAAACAAGCAGTGATTTCTCCTATTCAGATGGTCAAAACGATGAAAATACAGATCAAGTTGATCCCTCAAATTGAAATTCAGTTATTCAAAATAAAAGTGATACTGCTATTGTGGATGTACAACCTTCAACTTCAGGTATATATTCACCTCAACTTGACTCTCAACAGAATCAAATTTCTCAGCTCAATTCAGTCAAAGAAAGACCTCTTAGACAGGCTGCTGTCAAGTGTCAAGAATTCCTTCGCAGGAATTTTTAACCCATCTGTAAAAACTTTAATTCTTTTACCTTAAATCTTTCCACTGCAACTCTTCTAGTTGGGAGGATATGACATCTGTCAAGAACATTTCCAATAATATATCTTCTATTTTGCTCATTTTAGTATTTATTTAGGGATTTGTTTCTTTTTATGATTGTAGAAAACTATAGCTATATCAGTATTTAGTTAGTCGGAAATTTATATTTTTGTTCCCTGTTCAATATAATTTCAACCAGAATTTTCACTAAAAAATCTCAACGAGCATCACTTCAAATTCAAAATCCGCCCTATTAAGTCGTGCTTGTGAAAACAAAAAAATAATCGAAAATGTAAAAGGGGTATAGATGGTAATTTTTCATTTCTTTCAAATATTTGTTACTATCTATCTATATTTGTTATCATTGCTTTCACCAACAAACATAACCGTAAGGAAAAATTAGTTTAAAAGATTAGCTAAGATCATACGGTCACAAGTATCTAGGGAAGTTTTAATATTGAAACTCTTACTCGAGATTAGAAAAATCTATTGAGAAACAACAAATTCAGGTAAGGCTAATTTAGATTCACAATTGTACTTATATATCACCTTTTAAAACCTTATAATTTGCAGTTGTGTTATGTTGCGTTTTTCAAAATTTTCTTTTTCTTTTTTTAATTATTTTTTGTTTCTTGGAAATATTTTTTCGATTTAAATATATTTACAACATAAATTGTTTTAACATTTAAAAAAGAAAAAAAAGAAAAAGAATTTTTAATGGTTAGGTATTATTAATTTTTGCACATTTAATACATTTATCTCTTTAGTAAACTTAGAGGACCTAAAAAGTTCTTTGGTTTGCTGTAAGTTGTTATCAAGGGCGATTAAACTACAAATCCGTAGTTAAAGAGTTCTTCCTTATTGTTCAATCATTTAAGAGCATAAACGGCGTTCTTAGCTGTAACGACCTTCCTCTTAGAATGCTCCGTGTAGGTATGTTATGTGACTATGCGCAACTCTGATGACGTTATGTGACTATGAGCAACTCTGATGACGTTTTCAAGGAAAGCTTTCAGCACACCACGAGTTTCTTCGTAAATCAGCCCAGACTATGCTTTATGGCTGGTTTCGTGATAACCTACTTCAACTCTACTACTACTACTCGATTCGTACTTAAATACTTACCACCTCAATGGCGAATACTTTCCCGTTCTTTTAAATGTTAAAATTTTCAGCGTATGTATAGATGAAAAAAAATTAAAATAAAAAACCAACCGACTTTCTCGATATTGAAATCGCATACAGCAAATTAGTTGATTTTCATAAGAAAATTACAACAAATTTATTCAATTGGATGTTTTTATATTAACAAATAAGAAAAACATCGAGTTGTGTTTTGAATTGTGTTTTTTTTATTATTTTAATTATCGACATATAAATTAATTTCATTCTATAAAAATAATTGAAAATACATATACATATGCTAAAACATATTTCAAAACTCTATAAAGGCACATCTACACGTAATAATTTCCTTGATCAAACAAATCGTATCAAGTAAAACGTTGCGCGTGAACGGAAAAACTGACGATTTATTTGAAATGAATGAAGTTTGACAATTCCCCAAAAGTTTGACTCGAGCTTCAATCCAGTCTCAACAAGTTTGAACTAAAGGGTTGCAGATAAACTGAGTAAACTGAATAGTGTAGACGTGAGAGTTTACAACTAATAATAATAATAATAATAATAATAATAATAATAATAATAATAATAATAATAATAATAATAATAATAATAATAATAATAATAATAATAATAATAGTAATAATAATAATAATAATAATTAGAAATAATAAGAATTAGAGATGGGGGTGAAGGAAATGGTGTTAGAATGGAGGTGAGTGGAGGGTGTCCTACCTATTATATGCGGATGATTTGGTTTTGTGTGTGAATCGAAGAGAGTGAGAGGATTAGTAGATGAGATTTGGCAGGGTGTGTAAAAGGACGGATTTGAAAGTAAACGTAGATAAGAGTAAGGTTATGGTTTGAGTAGGACAGGCCTCGTTGAAGTTATGTTAGATGATACGCAGCTGGAACAAGTGTCTTGAGTTAAATATTAGGATATATGTTGGATGAAGGGAACGGATGAAATGCAGAGGTATAGGAAAGGTTTGTGAATAGCAGGGAACGGTGCTGGTGCAACTTAAAATCGTTAGTTCGATGCAAAAGGACAAAGTCTTGAGTGTGACAGTCTTACTTGAGGGTATTTGTTACCTGTGTTAATGTATAGTACGAGACTATGGTCCTTGACTAGTAGTATATGATCTAAAAGTTTCACATGTGTTCAGATGGACATCTTAGGGGCGTGTTTAGGTGTGAAAAAGTAAATTGATAAAACGAGGAATGAACGAATTAGACGCGGTTATGTGGGTTTTGAAGAAAGGGTAACATCCGAGAATACAAGAAAGTCGTTGAGATGGTTGGTCATGTTGAAAGAATGAAGACAGTCGTTGGTTAAGCGGTGATGTGTTGAGAATACGACGGCTGTAGACCGAAGAATAAGTGGATTGGGTCAGTAAACGAGTGTCTGAGAGAAAGAAATGTGAATTTGGCCCAGAGGCGAGAATAAGGTTGCATAATAAGGAGTGAATGGCGGGTTTTGTGGAGGGGGTATGGTTGTGGGGCCTACCTACGGCAGGGGATGAACCCTAACACTGACGATCATGCCATCGTGAGGGTCCGTCGCGGTCCCGTGAAGCTCTAGGTGGATTTTCTGACTGCGACGAGTTCTCACTAATTAGCGGTATATACAGGGGCGGTAAGGCTGGGCTTTCTTTTCGACATTGTGTCATAATCTTCTAAACTACTTCTCTTTCCAATGCATGTCCACGCACCTTCTACCTCGTCCAGTCCCTGGGGCAAAAAACGGAAGATAATAATAATAATCAATAATAATAATAATAATAATAATAATAATAATATAATAATAAATAATACTAATAATATAATCAATAATAATAATTAATAAATAAATAATAATAATTAGGGAATGTACCAATAGGTTATATGCCATCGTTAGACACGCCCATCATGACCTACTTTTTTTTGAAACCGCCCATTCGCAATTAGACGATCCCTTCATTTCTTACTTTTTGAGTGAAACTATTATGACAAACTCTTATTGCATAATTTTTGTTGTTTGCACAGCAATTATTATAATTTATACAGATTTATCTTACGTTTAGTTGATCAACTATACTTTTTTTTTGTACGTCAATTTCGTGAGAAGCGGTGTGACAGTGCGAGTGTTTTAAAACTTTCTGGATTATCAATTTTAGATTAGTTTCTTTTAAATTGTAGCATTTGCGCTTTTAAAATTAGGTTTTAGCGTACGAATTAATCTTTTCCTCATTTCTCCTTTGGTCTTTTGTTATTTGGTAGCGTGTCTTTTTTTTTTTTACTTATTTTTTTTTTTTTATTTTTATTCGTGTGCGTGTATGATAGCAGATCGGCACAGGCGTGGCTTTCTTTTGACTTTAACCAACATCAAGGCTTGCACACTAACTCTGCATCCATGGAATACTACCTCTCTAACTCAAACCTAATTTTTATGCTCTTGTCTTGGAGACTCCTGATGGCCTAAGAATTCAATCTTCAACCTCGTGTAATATATTCCCAACTATAAGTACTTAATTTTTATATTTCGTCTGAAGGTGGAAGTATGTGCTATGTAAATATAAACATTCCTATAACACATCTCGAGAATTCTGATATTAAAACTTCTGATGTTCTGTGTCTCGTAATTACACGTTCCTTCTGGCTACACATAGCTTTCTTATGCTTCGGCTACTGTTCTCTCTACAAAACAGATTTTCATGCGCCTTCTTGATTACCTACTTTACTTCTCACGGAGACTGTTTAGATTCTTCTCTCATCTAAATACTTGAGCGTCCTCTATCTTAGGGGATTTCAATGCACACCAACACTGAATTGTTGGGTTCCTCTCGTACTGATTTAGGATGGGAGGAAAGCCAATTCATTCAGTATTCTCAACGATCTGGAGCAACAATTAAATAACCTATCACACATTGCAGGATCGTCCCAATACCTGAATTCTTGAAGCACACTTGAAAGACTCATACCGTGTTTCACTGCCACTATCCTACTCTCCTATAAATTACACCACGCTTCGCTCCTATCGTAAATCTTGACCACAACTTATATCACTTTTTAATACTTCTCCTCCAACACACCGATGCCCGTATGCGTTCTGGTCACTTTTGATCGGGCTCTGATGGGGGGCGATGCGTTTGCTTCTACGCTAACTAAGCACATCGAAGTGCTTTGACTCTTTAGACGCTTCAGATTCTGCCGATAAAGTGGAACTGTAATTGTTAATTCCGGGATGAGCCAGGTTCATTCCTTCTGCGAAACTAAAATCTTTTCTCCTTCTTTTAAATGGTTCTATCGTGCTTGTTCCATTACATTTGTTCTCGTGCCATTCATGTCAGATACAATACTTATCGGGAATTAAAAAAATTGTCCTCCTACCGCTCAAGCTAATTTTTATTCATATCGGGCTCGTAATTGGGCGCTGAAGAGATATTATTCGATGGACTAAGGCTACCTTTTATAAGTGGAAATGCTCTGATCATATTGATTTTATTAATTATAAAAATCTCTGGCCTCTTTCCAAATTATCTTTAAAAATTTAATATAGCTAATTCTGCTTTTCCTCCTCCTATTCATTTTGATGCGTCGGCAGTTAACATTAATGCTGAAAAGGCTAATCACTTTGGCCTTCTTTTTTTTTTATATCTAATTCACACCTACGGAGACTCTAGTATTCTTCCTTTTATTCCTCTCATGTGTCCCATTCTTTTGTTAAAATTAGGATTATATATGATCGGATGCATGGAATCCTAACATATATGAATATTGGTAAGGCAAGCGTCCTTGATGACATCCCTCCCGTAATTTAATTGCTTTTGCTTCTGAGCATGTGCCTGTCATCGTTCAGCTCTATCTCTATACCTTAATACTAACATTTTCCCTCAGTATTGCAAGCATGTTTTAGTTTCGAAGAATGGTTGTTGTTCCGTTTCGTCTCTCTATCGCTCTATAGTTTCATGTGCGTACAGTTTAAAATATTGAATCTATCGTTAATTCTCACTTAGTGGATGATCTGGGATACTATTTCCTTCTTTCAGATCATTAGTATGGGTTTCGAACCAAGAAGTCAGTTGAACTGATGATATCCTTCCCTTTTTTTTCAGTTTATAATCTTCTGCCATTTGGAATTATGGGAGGCCTTGCGTGATGGCGCTTGACATATCCAACACTTCCCCGCTTTAAATTAAAGTTCGTCACTTTAAGTTACCTTCTTTATTTTCCTCACTCATGCCTAGCTTTATTTCAAATCGTTAGATGTAATAACTTATTTTACTGTCAATAATGGTTTTCCCACGATCCTTCTGATTTATCTCTTATTTATTCCTATTTTTCCTCAGCAACCTTCTCCTCTCATCTTCATACTCTTTAGATTCTTATGCCGACAACTAGATTCTTTATTATTCTTTTCAATTTAAATCTGTTTTCTCTTTTGTACCTACAATTGTCTCAGCTTCAATTTCCCGATTCCATTCTTGGTGATATGGATAGAATTTCCAGGTGGGGTTGTCTAAAACCTTGTGAAATTCTTCTTCATATGTTCTTCTCAAAAACACCTCCAAACTTTTTTCTTTCTTTCGTTGGTCCCATGGTCTCACCTAAAAAAGATGAAAACATCCTTGGTCTCAATTCAAACAATAAACTATATTGGAATTTCCTTCTCAAAATGGTAGCTTCAAAGAAGCTGGGAGCTCTGCTCAGATTGAACCAATTTTTATCTCGCAATTATACCACAATCTAATTAGATTGTGGTTATACTTCAACTCTATTAAGGTCTTATCCGCCATTGTGTGGATAGCTGTTCTTACATCTGAAAAAAATCAACCCTTTCTTTTTCAATAGAGGTACAGTAGGATACTTATAAATGGCTTTTTTCTTGTCTAACTCTTTTGACTCTTTACTTCTGCTTCTCGACATTGGCTCTTCATCTTTTTTCTAATGATACTACAATGATAGATTCTGAAGGGAGCTAGACAGTTGTTTTCAACCATCTTTGTAGAATTTTCGCAGCACAAAAGGTGCCTTTTCTTCACATGAATTTTCTTTGTAGATTGATAATCTCCAACCTTGTTTGATATGGTGCCTCCTCCTCCTCCTCCTCCTCCTCCTCCTCCTCCTCCTCTTCCTCCTCCTTCTTCTTCTTCTTCTTCTTCTTTTCTTCTCAGCCACTTCTGCTTTGAGGAATTTTCATTTGTTTTTCCTTTTGAATTTAACCTTTCTCACTTCAAGCTTGCTTCTGCACTCACTT
>JABUQX010080833.1:32500-35000 GCA_015478945.1 Trachelipus rathkii
ATATATATATATATATATATATATATATATATCATCATCACATCATAATCATGTCATCATCATTATCCTTACCTTCTCTCTAAGACCCTGTGGGTCACGTGCACCATGCACGGAAACAGAAAAAGTAGTAAGAGAAGAGAATATGACGCAAGTCGAAAAAGAAAGCCCAACCTTACCGCCCCTTTATATACTTTTTGAGAGAACTTTAATGCAGTCAGAAAAATCAACCTAGACTTCACGGGACCGCGACAGGACCCTCCTATAACATCTCGTCAATGTAAGTTTCATCCTTGTGGGTGGGCCACAATATACCCCCTCACAAAACTATCTCCATTCTCCCTATTATACCTTTCTTCTTGAATCTATGACTCACATTTCTCTCTTCGGGCATTATTTTACTGGCTTAGACCACTTTTTCTTCCAGGGGTCTCCCAGCCCTTCGATTCTAGCACTCCTGCTGTAGCAACCCGCTTAATCAACCTATCGTAATCCTTTTCACGCTGTGGCTCCTCTCAACGGCCCACTTTCATTTATTCTCATTTTCCTCCTCCTTCACACATGACTCGATAGCCGTTCTTTTCTCATTTTATCATTTCTTCTCACACCTAACACACGCCTCTAAGATTATCCATCTGAACACATTGTAATTAGATCCATGCCTCTTATTGAGACCATAGTCTCCACTAATGTACAGTAACACAGACAACAACACCCTCGTGAAGAGACCAACGGCCCTCAAGACCTCACCCATCCCTGATTTATTGCATCAATACCTTTACCTTACCATTCACAACTTTCCAACTAAACTCTGCGTCATCCGTTCCCTTTTCATCCAACATTTTACCTAAATATTTAAACTACGATGCTTTTTTCCACATGAATTCATCTGTTACTTCCCTGAGAACTGTTCTCACTTACAACCATAACTATACTCTTATCTACATTTACTTCCAAACCCCTCCTTTTACACACCCTACAAATTTCTATGAAATCCTCTCAAACTATCTTCAGATTCGCCACAAAGAAACAACACCCTATAATATGTAGGGGTGCCTCCACTCTCTTCCACTCTCCATCCATCATTCTAACACTATCCCCTGCCACCCCTCACCTCTAATTCTTTCCATAACCCCATCCTTATACAAATTGAATAACCAAGGAGACATAACACATCTGCCTCGCTCATATTAATATTAAACCAATCTTTTGACTCCATTGATTCTTACACACGCTTCACTATCGTCATACATGCACAATTTCACAAGCCTACCACCAACACCATATATCACTAACACCTGCCACAGAGCTTTCTATTAATCCTATCATACGCCTGTTTGCCTGTTGCAAATCATAAAACCTAAATACAATTTATTCTTCTTCTCTCTCACTTTCTCAATCATTTGGATCCACACATTCCCTCTACCACTTCTAAATGCACCTTGTTCTTCACCAATCGGTCCTTCAGTCACGTACTCTTTCGACAAAAATACCAACATATATCATCCCCACAACACGCAATAAACTATGCCCCTATAATTCCTACAGTTCCACTTATCCCCCTTACCCTTATAACAAGGTGCCACTACTGCTCTCACTCAATAACTCGGAACCTTATACCCTCCTATAAACGTTTGTTTACAAAACTTTAAATCAATCAATCACCATCTCGCATACGTTCTTGTCGTTTCACCAATAATTTTATCTATACCTGCAGATTTACTATTCTTCAACTTTTTCACTCTACCCACACCTCCTTACTAATGACCTCATCCCCAAAAAACCTATTCCCTTCTTGCACCATCAAGCCCACACACATTCACTATCACTTCTTCATTACTTAACAATGTTATCCAGATTTTCGAAGTGTTCTTTCCACACTCCCCTCATCCATTTCATCAGTTACAGAAAGCACCATCCCTATTCATTATTCTACAGATTCCCCTTATTCTCATTCTTAACCTTGCACGCATCCTTCAGAGAAGAACTTTGTATCATAAACGTAGGTCCCATTCATCTCTCCGTCCCTGACTGTTCGTTAGCTCTTTTTCACTCCTACGTAGGCATCTTATGGTCCTGCATTCCAAGTATATCATTCCAAACATCTTTTGACCTCATCATTGGTTTTTAGTACATTTCAACCACACTTCTTTTTTACTTTTAACCGTTTGCATCACCTCTACATTCCACCACTCACTGTTAACATTCTTACTTCCCACTTTAGCACATAAGCAATTCTTTTACTAACCACTAACCACTTTCCTTAATTCTCTCACAGTTTAATCAGTTTTCAACTTGTTCATGTCCAACTGATTTGCACAGGTGCTCTTAAATACTTATCCTTGTTACCTTGTTCACTTTTCACTCTTAATTTTACCCACTTCCTTTCTTATCACCTTCCTCTCCATCAAAGTCCTAACTTAATTTTACATAAAACAACATATTGATCGATCATCCCATTCCTAACCCTTCACTGATTAAACATCCAACACATACTGCAACA
>JABUQX010080833.1:40000-48073 GCA_015478945.1 Trachelipus rathkii
CAGGAAAACATAAGGTCTTAACATATTGAACATTATTATATTTTAAAAAAGATGTTACATAATGATTACTAAACATAAAATCTAAATGCAGAGAGTCAAGGAAATATACAATATTATTTTTATTCTTATACACGGTTATCCAGTGACCATAGCTCGAAACATTCCGAGGAGAAGTGTTGAAGATAAGTCCAGAGTCGGTTTCCAATTTCACAGAACCGAGTTCATTACACGCGAATACACCTAAAAATCGTCTTTCGTTTATAAAGGCGTTTAATATTTCTTCTTCATCCATCTTTAATAATTCAAAATTATATTTCGTACTCTGTCAATCTCGATGATTTGAGGATGTTCCAAATACACCAGAACTGAGATTGAGGATGTCAAACTTTGTCCAAATTTGAGACTTAACCCTAATGTTCCTTTTCTTAGGATATTGAGATGATAAGCATTACAAGCTGAAAGATCAGCTGTGAGATCGTACGCATATAAATTACTGTTTTCAGCATAAGTCTTGAGATCAACACCTGTACCGTTATCGCTACAAGATACAGTATTGGCAAATAAATCGTAAAAAGGACGCGAACATTGAGAATGTGAGCCTTCGTATATCATCTCATAATCACGACCGTATGGTTGACCATTCACATGCAAACTGATACCTCTAAGACCGAAATGGGTAAATTTAAAGGCGGACTTTCCGTAGTTTCCAGAATAGGCGTCGTGTTCTACAATTCCTATTATTACCTTCTGAGGTAAGCTACCATTGACGATGTTAGGTATATTAATACTCGATAATCCTTGGGTGAAGTTAAAAATTTTAGTCTCAATTCTCTTGATTGGATATTTTGCTGTATCGGACAAAAGAGATTTCTCGATTTCCATATGTTTAAAGGGAGATAATTTCACTTTACGTACATAAAGATAAGCATCCAGTAATTTGAAAATAGGTTTTGGAGCGGTAGTTGTGGCTGTAGCGTTGCTTTGAACATTAAGCGCAAATTGAGGAGTAGATCTAGTTAGCCTGATGCGGGTGTCCACTGATGGTAGAATAAGTCTTTCCTGTGAGAATATATCACCGTTTACACGTCCATAATATTCGTAAGTGTTATTTTTAGATTTAGCAGCGTTGTCCCTATGTTTCTCTACATCTTTTAAATTGTAGTAGCCGCTTGATTGTAAATGGGACTGTTTAGCATCATCCGAATAATTTAGTAAAGTTTCAATATAACTTCGATAAGGGTAACTTGCCGCTGATGCTCCCTAAAAAAAAAAAATTTAAAAACACCTCAAGTTGATTGAAACATGTATACAGGAAATTTGTCTCGGTGGATACTATGTGGTCGGTGCCTGTGAGATTTGAACCATCTTCGTTTACTAACTTAGTTTTCAGATATAAAAACACATTCGAAGGATCAAGATATTGGTCAGAAGTGCCAGGGATATTGAATTCGAGAGGTACATCTGTATTTGTGATGGCGTGAACAGGGTTAATACTAATAAAATTGGATTCACTCACACTGATCTGTGTAGGGTTCACAGAGAAGAGATCCAATCGCTCTTACAACCACAGTCGAGGGCTAGAGGGATGGAGGAAATGCATCTTGCTACTACAATCGCTTGACGTATAATGAGGAGAGATATGTTTAAACATTTCTTATATACGAAATAGATGCAGGTTATTATTATTTATGTAAAAAAAAAAAGTTACCACTTATCACTGTTATTAGAGAGCAAACACATCAATACACTTTTTCTTTAGTGGTCCTTTATTATTCCTCTTTACAGGTTTTTTACGACCACCTACACCTTTGCCAGTCATCTTACGTCGTATTTTTCGTTTAACATCGTCTAACATTTCATCTGAAACATCGGCTAGTCGACGTTTTACAGCACTACGAGGGTCGACACCCCCCATAATATCCTGGAAAGTATCTATACCTGTCCTAGCTGCTTTTTAGTGAGGTATTTACCCCTGATTTAAACGGAATAGCTCTACAATAACAGCAAAAATCCTCCTAAACCACTTATCCCTCACGTCCCAGTCCCTGAGACTCTCTCTTTCCATTGTGTGTGTATTATTTAACAGACTTCTTTCTTATGGCACTTTACACACTGCTGTCCCATTTGTGAATGGGTATGGTTTGCCTTCGACGTCTCTTATATAAACGCGAACTGAACTCAGTTGGGTCTTACTCATAGATGAATAGTGAACATTAGGAAAGCTTATAACTTTACGTCCTTTAGGAAAATGAACTACTCTTAACAAAGAGGCTTTAGTATTCCCTACATACTGATCGGTCTCAATATCTGTATAAACATATCTTATCAGGCCATTTTAAATATCCCCGTGATGAATTCTTGGTGTCATTTTTTGAGATATACTCTTCCATCGTTGGTATATAACGCATTAGATCCTTTAGAGATGGTTTGATATTATTTCCCGATATTTTGTATACATGTGAGTAACAACAATTACGAAACCAACCTGAGGCGCGGAAAATAAATAAACTTATATCTTTCAGGTTCACATGCTCATGAGATTTTAATGTGATTAACACGTTATCTTCGTTAACGGTTTTATTAACAAGAAACACTAAATCTTTACATATTTGACTTTCTTCAAATTTTTTGTTTAAGTCTATGAACACATCAGTAACCGATTTATAGTGACCGTGCTCTAATAAATAATTTTCAACGAAATATTCATTGGTGCCTCGTTTGATAGTCGCCATATCAGGTTTACTTTTTAATACATTTTTAACATTATCAACATTTCTAACGCCAAATATGAAACAGGCATATTCTCTATATCGGCGTCGAGAATTATTTCACTTAATCCTGCTTCATATATTTCTCGATCAAAAGTTATAGTGTTCAATAATTGGGTTGTATAGTCTGATATTTTATTTTCAGGATACAGATCCATAGAAGCCGATGAAGGCAGCGTTAAATAGAAATGATCTTCACTCTCCATGTTCACAAAGTAAACTGATCAATGTTTCTTAATTTCACTAACATTTATATAACTATTAAACTTCACTTGGGGTAACCTACCCATTTGACAAGAGATACTGTTTATTTTTTCCTTTTCCTTTTGATCCTAATATTTTTTCTATTTTATATTCATTACTCTTAGGATCAAACCGTATTTTCTGTATTTCTTGTTTATAGAACCCTCCTTTTATTTGTTCGCCATCTAAATCCTCAAGATAGTATAATTTTAACCCGTCTCTTGGGAATTCTCTGATTGTATCTACTTTAAAAACTTCTCTTGACCATCCAGCCTCATACCCTTTTCTGAAATTTTCATCTGACCTAGACACTCTCACGTAATCTCCTAATTTAATACCTGTGTTATCTTTAATTTTCCGTACAGGACGACTCGGAACTGAGGGTTTTGTCTTTACCATCTCTAGAGGGGTCTTCTTAAGTGTTCTATGATAAGCCCTATTATAAGAATAAGCCAAGTCTTGCAGTATATCTATATATTTAAATGTATTCATTTTCGTGAAATATCTATGCATTCTTTCTTTTATAGTTCTTTGTACTCTTTCAACTATTGCAGCTTTATTAACAGAGTACGTATTGTAGTACCCTATATCATACTCTGTAACTATTTCTTGAAACTCTTTACCTAAAAATTCTGAACCTTTATCTGACCACATCAATTGAGGATATCTGTCATCCTCATTTATAATTTCTCTGACTGCTGTAGCAACAGTTTTTGACTTTTTATCTTTTAAAGCCTTTAACCATAAATACCTGGAATATACATCTATCACAAAAAGAATGTATTGATACCCCTCATTGTAAGATTTATATTTTATCATCTCTGTCAAATCTAACTGCCATACATTATCTAAGTGGGGGGCTACGGTTTTTCGTGTAGGAAATTTTTTCCGAATAGGTTTATGTAGAGTAAAAGCATCCTCCCCTTGTAAATAATTTTTCAGTTCTTTTTTATTAATGTGAGGAAACTTTGAAGCGAACCTTGAAAAGCCTCCATAACTGTAAGGCTGTTTCACATCAAAGTAATATTTATCGACCGCATCCTGAAATATTTTATTTTCAATTACAAAATAATATTAACTATTTTAAATTACAAATCTAAAAAGAAATAACACATGTATACAGAAAGATAACATAGGTTATATACATAATTTAAAATTACAAACAATACAATCATATAAAAAAGCCCCAATAAATAATTAGGAACTAATCCATTTTGAAACGAAGTTTGGTTTTTTTCTTATTCTTCCTGCACTTGAACGTAATGTACTTCTACGTATCATCTTTAATCTGTCCGATGCAAAAGAAGTACCAGCGGGACTCACATCTGGTCTAGGAGTCATTGGAATATTATCCAGTTCCGTTAATCTTTGTTTATTCTGGATTAAAGTTCTCGGGAAATTAATAGTTTGAAGTTCTTGTTTGATCCTGTTCCATCCTGTCACAGGAGCCTTCTTCCAATCACGTGATTGATAAGATATCCAACTATATCCGATCCGGCTATTGTTTCTCCGTCAATAATGATTTGCCCGAGTTCATTCCAGGTAAGCTGATCTTTTAAAATCTTATACAGAGCTAAACCCGTTTTCTTATTCCTCATTGGTAAGCTTTCCTTGAGTATATGTTTAAAATTATCTTCTCTTTTCACTTCAATCTTAGTATCTGGTGCTATAGCTGAATCTTCCTTAGGTGAATTTAGTAAAACTTTTAGATCTACTAATTTTTGTATAGCATTTTGATATAGGATTCTTTTTTCATGAATGTTAACATCAGAGTTTAATATATGATGCAGTTCCTTCTCGTAATTATTTATCTGTTCAACTTGCGGATCATATAAACTCAAAGGTTGCTGTTGAATCAATGGTTGATAAGGGTTATAACCGATCTGTTGCAGTTGAGGGTTTGATTGAGGCTGTTCGAACTGTTGTTGTTGTTGTTGTTGTTGTTGTTGTTGTTGTTGTTGTTGTTGTTGTTGATGTTGTTGTTGTTGTTGTTGTTGTTGTTGTTGTTGTTGTTGTTGTTGTTGTTGTTGTTGTTGATGATGTTGTTGTAGAGGTAGGGTTCCTGTATTATATTTCAACTTCTCATAATCGCTGTAGGGTAAAACCACTACCTTCTTCATCATTGAGCAAGCCACTTGGTTATCAAAGGGGCTATAACGGAAAAGAGTAAAGGTAGGAACACACCTCCACCTTTCTGTAATAGCTTCTTTTTATTTTTAAGTTTTCTTACGTTACCGGCAAGTTTTTTAATGATGTTTCTATGACGACGTAGCTTTACCTTCTGAGGTCTGTTTAAAGGAACATTTCCTTTTATAAGATTTAGGCATACTTCTGCTATACATTGTATAAATTTTTCATCTTTACAGATCAGTTTACGTTTTTCAGCTGTTTTCTTTTTTTTAAATGTTTTCTCAAGAGGTAATTAATTTTTAACTATAGTACGCATTATTCAGGTATGTATACTGTCTCAATCTCGTTAGGTAAGATATTTGTACGCAGTAACACTCTATGCGTGTTCTTAGGATGAAGCTCACAGAGTAAATAACCGTGAGGAATAGAGGTAACTTCTTTATATACTTTTAGGAACTCTTTACGTTGAGTAGGGAACATTTGGGTAGCCACAACATTGACCTGACTCATATCCCTTCTTTGCCCAAACAAAATTAAATACTGTGTGTTTAAAGACACATCCCTCATATACCTATTCTGATGAAAGATATTCTGTGTTATAAAAAATACTGTAATGTTTAAATGATGAGAGTAAACTGTGAAAGTTTCAGCTATATCCTCATTCAATTTATGCATCAAATCGTCAAGGATTATAATTTTGTGACCCTGTATATTTTCCAAAGACTTTACATCGTATATACCTTCGTGAAATTGAATCACATCTTTGTAATCATTAAACTTTTCTTGGTAAACACTGTAGCACCAAATGATTTTAACAGGCTTTTGCTCAAAAATCTCAACCTCTTTTAAAATGTTTAATAAAAGAAAGGTTTTCCCGCATCCTGTAGGACCAGACACAAGACATGTGGCAGGTGCACGGAACATAAATTTACCAACGTCCATTATAGGTTGACACCCAAACACTAATGAACAAGAAAAGGTCTGCACTTATGTTATAAATGCTTTAAAATAAAAACTTGTTTTCTTTTCCCGCTTTTTATCCAAAGAACTTATTTATTATACTAAAGAAAAAATATGGCTTGAATCAATAGATCAATAGATCACGGGTGGGTAGGAGGATAGAGTGGGTGGTTTGATTTACTGATTTACTGCTTTTGGGTATGTAAAAATGCGAATTTTTTAAGTTATAAACATAAAAAGAATAAATTTTTAGTAAAAAACAAAATGTTTAAAGCAAATAAAAAAAATAAATAAATTTTTATAGTAAAAACATAATGTTTAAAGAAAACAAAACAAAACAAAATAAATAAAAGTTTTTGAGATATGTTATACAAAATATGACTTGAATCAATAGATCAATAGATCAATAGATCACGAATGGGTAGGATGGTTGATGGTACTATGATTTATGATTTACTGCTTTTGGGTATGTAAAACAATGATACCCAAAATATGACTTGAATCAATAGATCAATAGTCACGAATGGGTAGGATGGTTGATGGTACTATGATTTACTGATTTACTGCTTTTTAGGGTATGTAAAACATGACAATTTTAATACAAAATATGACTTGAATCAATAGATCAATAGATCAATAGATCAATAGATCAATAGATCACGGATGGGTAGGATGGTTGATGGTACTATGATTTACTGATTTACTGCTTTACTGATTTACTGATTTACTGATTTACTGCTTTAGGGTATGTAAAACATGACAATTTTAATACAAAATATGACTTGAATCAATAGATCAATAGATCAATAGATCAATAGATCACGGATGGGTAGGAAGGTGTCTGGAAGACAGTTTGATTTACTGATTTACTGATTTACTGCTTTAGGGTATGTAAAAATTAAATTTTTAAGTTATAAACTTAAAAAAATAAAATTTAATTTTTTTTTTTTTTTTTTTTTTTTTTTTTTTTTTTTTTTTTTTTTTTTTTCTGCATCGAGGATACATTATAAGAAGGGTGTATACCAAGTTTCGTCGTTCTATGTCAATATTTCAGGTTTGGGGGCTGGAGACCCCCCCTTTGGGGTGTACGGCTATTTAACTCATATATGATGTGGGTACCTAATATGAAGGGTGTATACCAAGTTTCGTCGTTCTATGTTAATATTTCAGGTTTGGGGGCTGGAGACCCCCTCCTTTTGGGGTGTACGGTTATTTAACTCCATATATGATGTGGGTACCTTATATGAAGGGTGTATACCAAGTTTCAGCCTTCACGTCTATCTCAGGTTTTGAGGCTGGGACCCCCACTTTAGAGTGTACAGTTGCTCCGCTATATGATATTGGGTACCTTATGAAGGGTGTATACCAAATTTCAGCCTTCTATGATCCATTTAATTTTGGGGCTCAGCCCCATCACACGTTGGGCGTAGCGTGCGGTGCGGTGCGGTGCGGTGCGGGGCAACAACCGGTGCGGGAATATACACGTCAATAAAAAAAATAATATTCGGTAAACAAGAAAATTTTTAATTTAATTATTTATTTATATATTAGTAGTAGAAATTTATTAATTATTAAGTAATTATTATTTATTTTATTTATTTTTTTTTTTTATTATTTCGAAAAAAACCTTCGGTTTTTTTTCGTCGATAAAAGGCCGGAAATTTACTTCCGGTTTTACTTCCGGTTTTACTTCCGGTTCCAGGCGGTCGATCGTTTACTTCCGGTTTTACTTCCGGCATCCATTAATGTATGCCCTACTACTGGCGGAAAATAATAATAATAATAATAATATATAATATATAACTAATAATATAATAATAATAATATAATAATAATGGTCCTAGAAAGAAATATGAGAGGGCAGGAAATCTAAAATAATAATAATAATAATAATTTTGAGTAGAAATTTATTATTATTATTATTATTATTATTATTATATTATTATTATTATTATTAATAATAATAATAATA
>JABUQX010080834.1:0-34546 GCA_015478945.1 Trachelipus rathkii
TATAAAGCAATAATACTCAGAGTGAAACTTACTAGTATCCATATAGTTTACTATATAGGCGACTTTACCTCAAAATTTCACTGATAAAATATATATTTGGAATAAAGTCATAAACATGTAATATATATATTATTCAATAAATAACCTTTTTACAGTTAATTTTAATATGGTTACGCTTGATTGCAAATTGCATAATATCGGATATAAGTAGGTAATCATTGTTAAAATATGTTGACTTATAGTAGTATTATTATATATTATATATATTATATATATTAATAGTATTAAGTATAAACATTAACAACTTCTTCACATCTTAATTAAATTGCATCATACATTGAGTAATATATACTACTTATATAATAAAACTTATTATTACTGAGTAGTAAAAATTATAAATATATATATTATATTATATTATAATATTAATATATATATATTATATAATAATATATAGATGAATATATATATATATATATTAATAGTATATAACGCTTAGTTAACTATCCTAAAGCAACATTGGTTATGACACTACAGAAGTATGGTTATAATAATAAAATATAAAAATTTAATATATAATTAAATATTAATTATAATTAAATAAATATAATATAGAATATTAATAAATATATATAATATATAATTATAAATTAAATTAATATTAATAATATAATGAATAATATATAATATATTAAATTAATTTAACTTCTCTATCACTAAAATATTTATCCTTACACGGGCTTGATTTTCTTGATACGCAATACTATAGTATAGCTTATCCTAGGAGGGAGGATTTATCAAAATCATATATAAGTTCATTATATATGAAGAAGAAGAATTAGTATCAGATATTATATAGAAAAAATATTTATTATTACTATTCAACCAAAAATATGCAATAATAACTAAATACTAATTCAATATTTATGACTTGCCTATAACATTAGTTAATACATATTTAGCTTAAATATCAATTTATAGCGTAATTATATTTTTTTTTAAATTAAATATAATTAGAATATAATCAAAAAGAAGAAATTTTTGATAAATTACATTGAATTATAATACTGTGCATTTACTCTATGGTACTGCTTTATTTTTTATTTTTTATCGGAGATAGGCGTATAATCCATTAGTCGAAGAAATTTCAATTGTCTTCTGCAACTGTAAGTGGCAAGGGGTACTGAAAACCCTTCACTTCCAATCTACTGTTAATTTTCTTTTTTCATGAATGTGAGTGGTTAGATAAACTAGTATTTAAATTATAAATCAAAAACTTTAAGGACCTGCCACCCTTGTTAACCACCACCCCAAGATTGCCACGCCTTTCGAGAGAGAGAGAAATGGTGAATGATGAGATGCAGATAGCAAAATATATATACTCCAATTAGTAAAAACTTAAGAATATTACAATGGTATATAGAGTCAATAATAATAGATAGATGTATAATATTAATATATTTTAAAATATATATATTATTTATATAATATATATATTATTATATAATATATAATATATATCATATTTATATATTATACTATATTTAATATAATTAAATATATTAATATATTATTTATTAATTATATATTATATTAATATATTATATATATTTATATATATAATATATTATATTATGTATCTATTATCTTCATGTATATAAATAATATAACTCTCTCTCTATCTCTTATATACTAATCTACTCTTACTATCATAGATCTATCCTCTATATCTTACTTATATTATTACTATCTCTCTCTCTCCTAATATATATTATATATATATATTAATATATATTATATTATATATATAAATATTAATTAAATAATATATAATATTATATAATATATATATATATATATAGTCTCTATATATAACTTAACCTATATCATATATACATCAATGTAAAGTATATAGACTTATTTTATATATTCTGATCCATATGATTATCATAATTTATATAATTCAGTAGTTGAGACCCTATACTATATATCGATATATAGTATATAATATAATAGATATATTTAATTGTCAGAATAAAGAAAATAAATATATATGGACCATTATATATATATACGGCTAAGTCTCGACTGGCTGGTCCAGTAGCCTAATTATCACGTGACTATGAGAATCACGTAGTCACGCGTAAATATATAGTACGAATTATAAATTTCACCCTAATTTGTATTAATGACAAATGATCAAACAACTACTACAATTGTAAAAACTCCAAAGTGATATATACCTAGGTTCTGAGTGTTGACAAATGAGCTATGAGTATTAATATAGAATATGTCATCATGACATTTACTTCACTATTAGCCTTACTATGAAACCTCAAGGATCATCTAGAACTCACTGGAGCCCCCCTCAGTAGGTCGCATTGACTATATGACGATGTGGTCTTCTATATATATACTCCTATACTTAGAGCTATGGAAAGACGCTCTTTTATATAATATATATTAGTAATTAATATATATCATATATCGCCTATCTCTCTGCTTTGCTCCATCAGTAAATTGCTTAGTGAAGCTTGATTATACAATTAAATATATTAAAAATTTATCCCTATACTACATAATATATTCTATACTATTACTATATATCTATATTATATATATATAATACCTATATATAAATTATAGTATATATAATATTTTAGGACCTGTTATGTTAAACTACGACTTTTCCAAAATTTTTCGCTTTTGATTTTTTTTTTTTTTTTTTTTTTTTTATATATTTTCTAGTAGTATAACTCGATCTAACAAAGGTCAATTTAAGGGGTGAAACATGATCAAAAATATATAGGAACCAGTTACGTTTTACGACTCCGTCAGTTTTAAATTTTTTTTTTTTTTTTTTTTTAAAAACTAAAGGAATACCGCCAAACGGGTAAGCCGCAAAGAGATGGCAGAGTTGGGGTCCTCATCTCGGGTCCTTCCGGGGGAAGACAGGGTAGGACTATTTCCCCCGCTCTTTGGTATTTGGTATTTTTTCTTTTTACATTTTTGTAAACTTTATAGCTTCAATTATACGCTGATTCCAAATTAGTAATTGGTTTTTTTTCTATTAGTGTATTCTCTTCCAAATAATTACATTTATCAAAGAGGAAATTTGTTTTTTTTTTTTTTTTTTTTTTGCTTTTTAACATTTTTGTGGTACTTTTTAATACTCTCAACTGGTGGGATGGTTATTGGTTTTTTTTTTTTCTACTTTTTGATATACTCTTTTTTAACAAAAATTTTATTGATATAAATGTGATTTTTAAATAATTATTTAAAATTCATATTTTTCTAACGTCTGAGAAGATGCAGCCGTCATAGGATGCAAGGTTGTATGTGCGTCAGATACCCCGACATGGTGTAAAAACAAAAAAAAAAAAAAAACAAAACAAAAATCGCAACTATTTCTCAATTAAAAAACATAACAGGGGCCTCTATTTATAATATATATAATATATATATAGTTATTTATTTATATATATATTAATATATATATATAATAATATATATATATTATTATTATATAGTATATATATTATAGATATATTATTTATATATATTTAATATATATGATTTATATTATATATATATATATTAGGTTATATTATATATATATATTTATATATATTATATATTATAATATATAATATATATATTGCAAGGTTATCTTAACACAGACGGTTGTATGGTGTGTGTATAATTGTTTTAATGATTATTATTTTTTTTTTCTTTTTCCTTTTTTTAAGATTGTGTACTTCAATTGCTGCTTGTTATTCATGAAACGTACACATGAATTTTATATTTGTCAAAAGTGTGTTTGGGTTCATTTTCGTCGCCATCATTATCTTGGTAAATAAAGTAATAGAATTTATTTAATAAAACTATGAACCAAGGATTAACATTTTCCTTTAAACCTTTCCAATTATAAATGATTCAAAACTAAATTTATTATATTTCAATTAGGTAGGGAATAGACCGTAAAATAGGTGGTTAAAAACAATACAAAATAATAAAAGAAAAGAAGGTATGAAAAATGGACACAAGAATAAAAAAAATAAGCAAGAAGATGAAAATACGAAAAATAAAACAGAAAGAAAAAAAATAGTGAAATAAATAAATTTGGGAGAGGGCTGATTTTTGTTGTGTTGTTGAATGGATTAAATACAATTGTTTATTTTATGGGTATCACAGAAGTAATTAAGAGGTTGTTACTTAAATGCCTTTGGTAATAGACTACTTCACACCAGCCAAGTTGCTTTCTCAGTTTAAGGGTGTCATCTGTCTCCGAATGAAATATACATTGCATATATTTGGGGTGGTACCACTTATACTATTCTTGAAAACTTCTAGGGTTTAGGGTCTTTTGCCATATTAACTCGCCTGCTATCATTTATTCTCTTCAATTTTTTAACACCCTTTTATCTTCACACGACATACTCTCCTTAATTACACGTATTATTTACATATTCAATTTCATTATTATTATATCTGAATTTACATTTTTAAGATAAATAATCAGTTGATACTTTACATGATCTTTTAAAAAATGGAAGTTTGGATGACATAATTATCACATTGACTCCTTTAGACATACAATATACTATCTTATTCCGATGATTCTTATAAGTTTTCAACTACTACATTATTTTTATTTAACCAAAGGTACATTCAGGTAACTAATTCAATACTCTCATGGGAGACATAGAGCAAGTTCTAAGTACTGTAGGTCACACAAGTTATACGAATTCACCGTCAGACAGTTTTGGGTTTAATTATGACCAGGCAGACAGACACACTTCCTGCCATTCACACGATATTCTACTCTAACTACACACTTCTGCATAAATCATCGATACATCCCTTCTCATACCAAGAGTCATACTCATCTCTTGTCTAAGGTAAGCTCTGGGTCAATAACTCGGACCTTGTCGCTATCATGCTCAACAATCATAACTCTATTATTATCTTTCTTATTTATGAGGATCTGTCCCCTCACATACAACCATATTTACATCCATTATGCTCTTATCGGTGATTTTTTTGAATAACATTCTTTGGCTACAAGTCCCTACCATATATTTACAATACAACTTCTTTCGCCTTAAGAAATCTCCTTCAATTACACACATATACCACTTATCAATCTAAACTCATCCTACGCAGTATTATCATCATTCACCAAACAGAGTAACTCAAATGTGTCCGCGATAATAATAGGTATGGAGGGTTCATTGTCATAATAGGCACCCTCCGCACGTCATCTCATCGGCTGTATCTCCCATTGCATTTCTATTAAGCCACCATTTCTCGTGCACACCATTAAGTAACCCCAATATCTTATTATTTCTGTTCGAGAGCACTAACTAATTCAGTCATGATAACACAATATATAATCACGCAAAGTTAAGACACTCAACACGGAGAGTCACCAGTGTTTCTCTATCAGTGTTTATTGCTATTGAGGAGAATAGACTACAACCAATTAACAGCTCTCATTTAAGACACCTATTCATAATATACTTTTACCATACATCCATTACAGATATCGACTTCATAACTCATATTATATACTCTATTTGATTTATGACATTAGAATAGTCACTACCATATAACCAACACCCACTATTAATACTAACCAACTTATGACCATTAATAGAGCTTCCCTACCTATTATATCATAATCTAATACGTACGCCTGTTGTAATCCATAAACCTAAATATACATTTAATTAAGCAAGTACCTGCATCAGCCCAGATTCAATTTTCTCTAAATCTATATAGTTATTTAATGTAAAGATTATTATTGATATTCTACACATCATCCTCTCCTTACTCCAAATTCAGTATATATATCTATATTATAATAGCACCTTGTTCTTCAACCAAATCTATAGTCCTTTACATTCACATCGACGCTCTTTCCGACCTCGAAATAGCCCTCATGGCTAATATTTAGGAATTTGCTCGTCATAGGGACGTTATTTTTTCTTAATGAGTTAACATTATTAAACCATTTAGGGTTTAACTGAGTATATATTTTCATAAATTTGCTGTTTCCAAGTTTTAATACTATAGTCGCCTTGAGCTCACTATAATTATTAAGGAGTAAGGTCGAGTTATCTTTCTCGGGTTTGGGGACTATTTTCTTACTCGAATTTCCTTTCCACTGTGGAAACTATAAGAACGCTCTCTTCCTCACACTAAAAAACACTCGTCTTTATTCGGACACAATTCCATTATTCCTGAATCAAGATTTTTAACAGATACATCTCTAGAGATATTCTCACCGCCAATCCGTTCTTGGACTCGTAACATAAATATATTTATGATAAAATTTGAACCTGTTCAATTTTCTAGGTATGTTACTTTATCACTATAAAATTATTATTAATTTCATACTACAAAATGAAACAATAGATAAGCCTAAGCAGTCTGAAGATTTTTTTATTATTTTTTATCTTTTTTTTAAAATGGAAATCGATTTTAAAATGATTTATAAGATGTTATTAATCTATCTAATAATATTTGCGTGATTATTTCACTATATTATTGATAAAATTATCTCATTCTGATTCATTAAATACTGTCAAATTATAATGTTCATCTACGTATAGTGAAGTATATATACCGTTTTGGTCATTATTACAGCTTTGACTCACTCACAAATTTTTGAATGAAAAGATCTGTTACAATGATGACATTTTTCATTTGGTTATTTTGTTTTTTTTGTAAATCTATATATATATATATATATATATATATATAATATATTATATATAATATATATTATTTGTCATATTAATCGATTACAATCTACCATATACCCAAAAGTTTTATTTATTATTATTTATATCTATTGTTATATGAGCTATGTAGGGTCTGGGGACTACAGTTATTTACGAAACTATATAATTCAGATATAATAAAATAGGAATTTTATGTGCTGGGACTTGTATATATTGACATATAAGATGATTGAACTCGATTAATAATAAATAGAAGAAACCACAAACTAATAGAACGTATGTGAGGGACGAGAGATCTAAAAGATTGCCAGAAAAGTATTGATAAGAAATGAATGCTGTATAAAGGAGAGATATGAGGATGAGAGATAGAGAAGAGATAGGAGTAAGAGAAGAGAGAAGAAGAGCACGCACGATTAAACACATAGATAGAGACGAAAGAGAGAGATATCTTCACGACTAACAAACAGCAAGGAGATACATCAAGGAATGTCCCAAAACGACACTTTTGCAATATTTACTCATTTTAAATCTGCTCTTTCGATAATCTATGTTCTTCTTCTTCTATTCATTCCCACCTAGTATAAGCCTCACTATTGCCCACTCTACAGATTGCGCGCGTATTGGGATGCTGCTAGCAACCAGCGAGCTGGCACATTTAAGAAAAGGCAGTCAGGTAGGAATTAGACACATGTCTTGAACAAATCGTCGGGAAAAGAAAGGCCCAGCCTTGACCCGATTGCCCCCAATACGTGTCCATTAATTAGTGAGAGCTCGTTCACAAGAAACCAAGTAATATCCACACCTAAGAAGGACATCAATGGGAACCCGAAAACGGCTCTTTAATTTTAGGCTAAAAAAAGGGACGGGAGCTCAATCTTCATAGGATTTATTCTGTTTTACATATTAGTTAGAAGAGTTCACTCGGCATCCCTGAGCCTTCAGAATAAGTATGTGGCCACAATTCCTGGCCCTCGTTCAAAAAAACCTATGTGCTGTAAGTCATTCTCTCTCTATCATGCAATCACCTTTAATTCGTCGGCTCACTACTTTGCACAAACTCACATTTCTATATCAACTTATTGACTAGTAATATTCGTTTCACACGACTCGATCCCACTTTATTCGTCAGTTCGGTGCTCTCCAGCCGGTCGGTATACTATATTATATAATATTATAAATACATAAACAAATTTAATAATAACTATAATTTTAATATCATTCCGCTTTAACCAACCGACTATCACCAGTTTCATTTATATTTACCTTATCCTACTAATGACCAAAGATAACTCATATCATTACAAACATACCTTATTCAATTTATGTACTCGAGGGTCAATTTGAAGAGCACGGAGACGGTAGACGTTTTCACACCACAAAGGAGGATAAGAGAAGGCAAAAGGAGAGAAGAGGAGAGAGAGAGAGAGGAGGAGAGAGAGAGAGCAGAACTCGTAAGCTAGAGAGCGGAGATGATCAATGAGAGATCGCTCTACTGTGTAATCGAATTACGTTTCTGAGAGAGAACACAGTAAGCACAAGAGAGCACACCTGAAAGAATGCTCGTCCATCCTGCAACACATTAGAACTTAAGAGTCTATGACTATCTTAATTCCAATCCAATGGAAGTCCTCGCAGACTACCTTGAACAATAAATACAATAACACAGGTAACAACATAATTAAGCAATATACTAAAAGTATTCACTCTAGTAGCCTATTATTCTAAAACCTTTTATCCAGTTTAGATATATTTTTTTTTACTCAAGACTATAGTCCCTTGTGCATTCACCGAGCACAGATAATTTTAACTCAATGAAACCAGCGAGAGCCCTATCTGGCCCATTACAGCACCATTATCAACTTTTTGAAACATAGTAATCAGACTCATCGTCATCGTCCGTTCCCAGTTCTCAATGGAAAACCACACCCATAAATCACATACTTTTAGGAAATCAGTAGTGTTAAACTGCGCTGGTATGAAACTTTGATCTATGGTACTGCTCCACCATGGCGAGACGATAACCATCACAGTCTGCAGGAGATGTAAGCTATAACAAATCAATAAAAACCAATAATCAGGAATAAACTAGTACTTTACTCGCACGTTTACTTTCAAGCCATATTCTTCATACCACACTAGGTGAGCCAAATTCACAATTCTTAAACCATCTTTTATTTGGAATCAGAATCCTCGTTCAAAAACATCCTGTTTTAAATTCATGAATTTCGCGGCACATCAAAAGAATCACAATATCATTCCGCTATCTGGATAATTCCACCGCGCTAGGGCACGCTCCACTCCATCTCCATTCTCCACCATTCTAACACCATTGTCTCGCTCTGCCCACTCCCTCAGCTCGAGCCGCTAAAATTGACCAACGTATCTCAATTCGGGAAAATAAATTTCTTTTCATTATACCCCCAATCTCAGTGGAGGTACTCAGAATAGGACACTCAAGCAGGAGAGACGAGAGGGAGCGGGAACGATAGTACCCCACCACCCTCGCCGTCTTATCTTCACTACGCTAGTTCCAACCTGAGAAAAGACCCAAAGATCACCCACTCTGGTACAACTTCAATGTCTGTTCTTCAATTCTTTCAACAACCCTTGCAGCTTCCTTAATTCGTCCAACTAGTCATACTTTTGTATGTCCATTTCAGAAGCCTACCACCAACACCTTATTATATATCTTTAAGTAAACACTTTGCCATACGAAAGACGGGCCTTTAAGGCTTACTATACCACCTTTAGACATCTATCGATAGGCGCGCTGTGTGCAAACTCCTATAAATATCCTACTATTACCAATTTATATTCTCTTGCTCGCATTCTCCCAAATATGTAATTCTTATATTTTTGGTTCTTTGCAAATTACATTCGGGGTATTCGTTTCTATTACAATAGATTAATTTTATGATTTTTGATTTTTTCTATTCTATTATATTTCTTTATTTATCTTTCTATCACAACTGTTTCACCTTGTGATATAACTTCAGGCCATTATTACGGCTGATTTCCACTAATATGTTAATCTTAGGTTTTCCACTGTTCAACGTGCTCACACTTACTTCTTTGATCCCGAGATAAAATAATACCTAGCATATACCTCTTCTTGGCTCTCTTCCTACTGATATTCACTTTCACAGTATATCTGTTATTTTCACAGTTCATTATTAATTTGTTTCTAAACAAGTTGCTACTTTACTCTATTTCTTACACTTTTTTACTCAATGACAAATATATTTACATCAAGTAAAATTTTTAAAATATTTCCTTGAAAATTTTTTTAATGTCGGTCTTTCAAAGAATTTATTATATATTTATTTATAATTTACATATTGCGAGAAATATTAGTATTGATCTCATTCCAATTCCGCCAATATTTTAATAGAAAAATGTAGTTGACTCAAAACAACTAGTGTTCATTTTCTGTGCTTCTCCTGTAACCGCACAACATATCACTAACTGCAAAGAGAGTAAAGATAGTCACTCCAACTAGATCAGATAACTTCTCTCGTAGGAGTAGTCACTCAATTTAAGATTTGTATACAACTGAAACTTTGAAAAAAATATAAGCTTAATCAAGTAAAGTAAAACCTCAACTTATTGTAAATTATTAGAAACTAATTCACGCTGTTTAATAACATACGAACCAAGGATTTTGCGGCTCTAATTTCGGTTTCATCGCTTATGTTCTTATTTTCTAAATGTCAAATCGTACTTATGTCAAAGATTAATGTCACTTCAAGCTTATTTCACAGTTACATATGTAACGTGAGAGATGTAAAATTAATTAAGCAGAAAAATACTTGACAAATTACTCGCGCGTTCACACTCTTTTCTAGTTAAAGTAATTTTAATATTTTCATTATAGAAATCTGGCAGTGGATACCGAAAAAAATTGTAAGTTTCACACTTGTTGAGACGTCAAGTGAGGCTCAGGCAAGGATGTTGAAGAATCGCGGGATAGTCCCCAAATCAGATTAGACCCGTTTTAAAGACTTCTTATTACTTTGTTTGGTTTTGTTTTGTTTTTTAAATTGGTTGTTTTGTGGTATATTTTGAGTTGGAGTCGGCCATGAATAATTTAGAATAAGTGACATTGGGGATATAGGAAATGTTCCTTAGGGGTTATATACTATATCTTAACTATCGTTTTTAATGCTTATTGTAGGTGTTTACTATGCTTGAAGTTGGTATATTAGCGCTTAGTTAATACTCTCATAATACCACAAGTGAGGATATTAAACTTTGCCTTTAGCACCATCATTTTTTAAAATAATGCGGCTCTTACTACGGATTCAGTTTCTAATTCCAAATTTAATATATTTGTGGAATTTTAGGTTTGTGTCTGGGAAATGTGTCAAAAGCTTTGTTTAATGTTTATTGTAAGTTAAGTTAAATTTATGTATATTTGTGGTGTGGTAGCTTAGTAAGATTTTAATAGTACTCATTATATATTACTATATTAATTATATGAATGTTATTTGTTGAGAGCTGGTTTGTTATATATGAATTTTTAGTGGTATTATTTACTAATTGACTGTGTAAGTGTATTAAAAATATTATGAATGGGAGGTTATAAAATATGCTCAGAATTTATTTTTAATTCATTAATAAATGATTTAGATGACTTATTCTATAGGCAGTTATATTATTTGCATCAAAGAGTAGGTATTATAGTAGATTAACAGATATGAATGTATAACTAGATACCGATACTATTTTTTGGGGTGCCGATACCGATACGCCCTTTTTAAAAGGGAAGGTTTACATAAGAGACATGATATCTGAAATCTGGGCAAAACTTGCTCGTGGGGCAGCCCTGCAGTGTCCACGTGTTACGCTAGAAAGATACACTTTACATTAAATATAGAATAAGATCAGAAAATGAGAAGTTACCCAGTATACAAGATAATGGAATTATTAATCTGTTGACAACTCTTGTTGTCTATTTTTATTGTGTCTAATTTCTCACTATTTTATTGTTGTTACTTGCGAGTGCTCTCATGACCACCCTATACGGAAACTGCATACCTCACGACTTAGCCATCTCAGGATCTCACCTTATCAAGGGGCTCAGCTCATCTCCATATGGGATTTGTCGTCTCTGGGCCCAGAGAGGATTTGTATTGTGTTAGTTTTTAGATACATACTTTATTGGTTAAATAAAATAGGAGACATCTTTAAGTTTTGTATATTTCAGTATAAAGTTATATAGGCACGATTATGGATAATTAAAATTATAATACTATGAACTTAATTGTGAATATTTATACATAGCTTGTTGTGTTTGTTAGTAGAATCGCATAGAATAGGTTTAGATCACTCTCATTATTCCGAGATCGTTATATACTTAATCAGAGAGAGGTATTAGGTGTGTGTTCACGATACATCAGTGCAGGCTCCTAGGTATGTTTTAAGCATGAAATATGATCTATTTTTGTATTTTTTGAGTGATGAGAAAACAAGAAGCTTCTTTAACTAGCTACAATATAAAGAATAAAAATAATGACAAGAAGAAACCTCAATTAATCAGCTGCCCAAAACAAGGAGCAAAATTTTATGGAGCATAAATGTCTACTGCTTAATATACATATCAAAAGTACAACATAACAATAGAAAATGATTATTATACTTCTTTAAAGATAAGATAGCTATTCCAACTCGTACTACCCAGAGTGGAATCTACACACATTTGATCGATAACACTATGGCTGGAGATTGCACTCAGACAAACGAGATAGTTAACTTCACTAGAGTTATCTGGTCCGATGAGATACGCCATAGTTTTCCTTATTGGCGAGCGTGTTTGTGAGCTTAAATTGCCCGAGCACACTGTACTAGATCTAAAATTCAGCGTCGCTCGTCTTTAACCTGTTGACTGAGAGTATGAGCACGCACGGGAATATAGAGGTAACTATAATCTGTAGCTATATGAGTCTCATGTGATCTAGTTAGCTCAATAGTTAACCTTGGCCGCACCATTTATGCATGCACACTGGAATATTCATTAAGAGATATGTTTAGTCCTTCTGTGATTGTGTCAGCATAATCATTAACGATCTGGATTTCGTGATGAGATCGCTTTGCATCTCTCTTTCCAACATATTGCAAATTTGAATTTAGTCAATTTTTTGAGCCATTTCAATACCTTGTTCTTATTGAGTTTAGTGTTATTCATTTTATTTGCTGATGTTTAATTGATGTCTGAAAATCCGTTGGTGTAGACTCTTCTCCTTTGAATGTGTGGAATGAGCGATAGAGCTCATATATTCGCAAATTTCGGCAGTGAAACCCTTATCAAAGTCTTAAACTAATAAATGGAACCTAAATATCCTCTTATCGATTCATTTCGCAGTTATGAGGTTTTTATTCCCTCGCAAAAATATGCATACTCGATCGGCATCAATAGTGACACTATCAGTGCTAGACTTGTAATCGATCAGTCTCAATAGATCATAGCGGGAGGAGGTGGGTAGAGAGGCGGCTTCCAGGTCATATGAATCTTTTTTTTTGTCTGTCATTGCGGTAGGTTAGATGTCTCTATCGGATTACATTATATAGATTTGTGAGGCTTTCAGCTGAGGGCACTTGGAAATATACACTCTATATAAAGAACATCTAGAGACTGTTTATATTACTGTGAATTTATATAGTTACAAAACGAAAAAGAACATATATTTTTTAATGTTTATTTGTTGTCAGGATAAAATTTGATACTCGTATTTTATGTTATTTTGGGTTAATTACTTGTGTTATTTTGAAATATCTGCAATTATGGATCTGTATGATGGAGATTGGTTGAAGCCATTTATGTATATTGTATTATTATCATTGCATGTTAGTGGTGGAAACTGTTTTTTATATTATATTTACGACGGAAGTTGATGTAAAAAATTGTTACGAAATATTAAAAAGCATTATAAAAAGTAAATTATTGGCATCTTCCTCTTCGAGTTTTCTGAGTAATTAGTTGGAGATGATTTTACCGACAGGGTTATCTAAATTTTTGTTAGCTATTTCAGCAGTGGTCTCATGATTGAGAAAATTTATCAATTATTGTCAATTATCAATAATTTGGATATATGAGTTTGAATGTGACATGGCTTCTATAGTAAAAGTATAATGATTAGTAAATTATAAGGTTAACGTTTTTATAGCGAATATTGATATATGGATACTATATTACTATGTTGTTAAAGGTAGAGAATGACTTTGTTAATGTTATAAGTTTATTCGTACGTAATGGTGTGTTAGGTTTGGTTCACATTATGAGTTATTCAATTTAATAATTCTTAGTTCTAGATAGTTTATGTTATGTATTATACTATTATTTAATGGTAAATTAAATCACGTGGTTACCGTTATACGTCATATAATTTATACGATGGTTTATAGTTATATATATAAGAAATCTTTAATTTAATTGTGTTATAATGTTTATCCGAAATGATATCATGATAATATGGTTGCATATCGAAATATTAATTCAAATTATAAAGATTCATAAAGGTCATGGATGAGTGGGTGGGGGGTAGAGTTTAGATTATTAGGTTGAGATTTATAAAACCATCTTCTTTAAAAATTCAGTTAAAATCATTTATAATTTCGCTTTATATATTTTATATCTCATATATATATAAATAATATTATTTATGTTATGTATTTAAAGTAATATAAACTGTTATGTTACAGTTCCTTTACGTTATATATATCATTATGGTTATCACTGTCTGGATATAATTTAAGCTACATGGTTAGATAATGTTTTTGTTTTAAATATTATATATATATATATACTGTGTCTAAATTATATAAAATTAATATGTTATTAAATAATGTTTAAGAGAGATATGCTAGTAAATCATGATTATGAAGCTTATCATTCATAGTGCATATTTGTGATTAATGACAAATTGTTAGTGAATGAGAGCCTGAGGTATCAAACTTATTTAATTATTCTTTTATAAATTTTCAGAATATGAGTAATACTAAGTATTTAATAAAAACATTTTTTATAGGGGGTAAGATGAGGCAAGTAGTTATGCATATGGTGAATGTTAAACGTTAGGCATGTAAATTTCATTTTTTGTTATGTGCGTATTAGGGATATTATGTGCTTTAAGGTCGTATTTAGGTCTTATCATTGAGTCACACATATTATTTTCTTGTAAAGTGCGAGTGATGAAACTGCCAATTAAATCATTAATATGGATAATGTATGACACAAACTAATTTTCAAGGAGCTATTATACTCTGGTTTATGTGGTTATTGAAAGAACTCATCCGTATGTGGTTGCGAACAATAGATAATGACTACCTGGGCGAAAACTGATCTCGAAATGCGACGTAAATCAATAGTGTTAATGGAAAAATTGATTAGTTAGAGATATGCTTGAAAAAGTGTGAAAATAGGTTATTATTGTTTATTGATACGTCGTGAGCTAGAGTTGTATAACTATATCCTCTATCAGACTATTGGATGGCTATGGTAGAGGATATAGGAAAAGCTTAAGAGAGATTAATGCACAGATGTATATTAGTTAGGCAGGGAGTATAGCCTCTTAAACTGAATCTACTCGATGGAATGGAGGTGTCTGCTTATATTTTGTCAATTGTATCATCCTTGCATATTAGGTGATTATTTACTTCAAAGTTCGGTATGAGACATAATGTTAGCTTTATAAATGTGAAAAAAGGTAAAATGGATAAGCGTATTTTTTCCGATTCTTCTATACCCAGATATTCCCTCATCCCCGTAGAGTCGCCTGTACTTATATAATAGAACTATTCTCCTTATGGGTCATACTAAATGAAATACTTCCCTACTTGACACAAATGTCAACTCGCATACGCTGACTGAACCTCCTTAATAGACTGCTAAAAAGATCAAGTAAAAGGTATCGGGGTGGTTGTATATGAAAGAGTTCCATGATACATAAAAAGAAGAAAACGTTGGTTTCTCAATATATGTACGCAGCTAGTTATTATATATAATTATATATAGTAGCTAGGGGAGGGGGACGGGTGGTTTGATTTTTTAATTTACTGTTTAATACTAATATTAGCTTATATATATAATTCGGCTATATTATATATCTATTACTTAATGATTATTTTAATTCAAAGAACTTATTTTAGTTATGTTTATTATTTAAACTTATAAGTTGCAATTATTATTATTGTGAGATTTACATGATAATATAATAAGGTAAGGTATATATATATATGATAAAATTTTTTGTAAAATATTATTACTATATTATAATATAAAAAATTTGTTACGTTAGCATAATAATTTATATACAGTATGGTCACTTGATATTGAATAATTGGACAAGGTTATTAATACATTTTTGCTAACTAGTTGTAACTTAGATGTCAATTAAGTATAATTATAACGTTTAATTTATAATGTTAATAGATATGCTCTGAAAAGTATGAATAGGTTATGTTTGGCATGCAATGTTAAGTTAACCTTTATAGTGGTGTATTATGTGGAACTTATAATGTTAACTATTTATATAGTTTATATATATTTACGTGTGGTAATGTATTGTGTATATAGGTATATTATGTACGTTGTAACATTATATTATTACTTATTAAGAGTTTAATTATATATTGTATACTAATATGTATTAAGCTTTATATTGCATGTGGATAACTTATATTACTGATTACGTAATGTATATTTCGAGTTTAGATTCAGTATATAGTAAATTAAATATTAAACCAATAGTTACATTAAATAATTTTATTTTTGATTAAAAAATTTTAGATAGATTATCTTAGGGGCGTGTTAGGTGTGTAAAAACGCCATTGTTAATAACATATTGAGGAGAATGTTTAAACGTATTAGAGAAGTATATGGTTGGTTGGTGAAATGATAAGGGGAAAGAATATGAGAGGTAATAAATGTGCAAAAAGGGTAATGAATAGGTTACTTTTTGCAGTTTATGGTTGTATGGCTCTCATTGGTTATGGGTGAAATGCATATTTGAGACTATGACAGCGGTTGTTAATGCGGTGTGGGAGCTTTTGTGGTTACAAGGTTTACGGATGTATAAACGTTTATTCGTGTTTCATGGTGTGTGGTGTGAGTGTGTATGGTGTAATAGTCTGCATCCAGGCTGAGGCAGTAATCAAGTTAAGCATATAGACACCGTGGATGATTGAGTTCAGTAAACAGGGCTATTTGATCTTGAAGAGTGAGGAGAAATATTATGTGTACGACTTATCTAGGTCATAGATTAGCGGTCGATAGATAACTCGAGTGCATAATAGGAGTGAAATGGGGGGTTTGCATAAAACTGTTTTGGGTATGTTGGGGGAGGTTGATTGTTTATGGTTCCACCTAAGCAGGGTGAAAGCCCTCCAACATTAGAAGCGAACACTTGCCAGAAGATGATATGACGCGCCCGGCGAGGTTCGCAATCGAAAAGCTTCTAGAGAGAGGTGCGATATTTTCTGATCATAATCCGAGCGCTCAGAGTACAGTTTCTCACTGAAAGGTGGAGATGGTCACTATGAGATGAGGGGTGGGTAGAAGGTGAAGATCTGGGGTTTGCATACTTTACCTTTGTATTTGACTTTGTAGTCATAGTGGGTAGTATAACTACTACATCTCTTTGATCCACAACTGTTACTGCAATAGTACAAGCATCATTCTAAACCTAGATCAAATAGATCACGACTCAGTGTTGGCGCGGAAAAAGAGAATAGGAGTGATTGGATGTATGAGTGGATTGATGAGTTGTAATGGGATTTGTAACTGCTTTAGTGGTATGGAAAATGATGAATCGATGACAATTGTATATGTGAAATGATGATATAGATTGATGATGAGGTGATGATGAATGAGAGCTTATTCAGTATAATGAAGATCAGAATGATAGAGTAGATCGAGTAAGGAGTCAATTTAGGAATTCAAAGTAATGATTCACGAAAGGGGGTTGGGGAGGGCAGTTTGGATAATTTTACTGATTTACCGATTTTGTTCTCGGTATTTTTAGGAGTAATGTAAAAGACTGGATGATGATGTAGTACAATTTTTAGTAAAGATGATAAATATGACTGTAGATGTCATATGGAGCTTCGATGATTATTAGAGTACATAATGATAGATGGCAATGATGAATGATGGAGAGGTGATGTAGGAGGGATAGTTGATGCAATATTATGGCGCATTGGATGTTAGTGCAGACGAATAATTGATGAACTTGGCATTTAGTGGAGGTTATGGTAAAAAGAGTTGGACATATGTCATTAGATGAATGATTAAATAAAGAATATGAATTGGACTATGTGAATCGACTATGATATCAACTAAATGATCGAATGATCAATATAGGATGATGATCAATTGATATGATCAATATAGAATTCACGCATGGAAGGGGGTGGAAAGGTAGTGAGTAGGTATTTGATTTTAGTGATTTCTCTGGATTAGCATCTGCTTGTAGGGTATGTAAAAAGGTGACACAATTGTATAGTAAAAAACTAACTTGAATGCAATAGATGATCAATATATGATCAAATAGATGCAATAGATCACGGAGGGAAGGTGAGGAGAGTGAAGTTATGATGTACTATGAGTTAAAACTGCTTTAGGAGTAATTGTAAGAAACTGGAAATTAGATTAAATTTTGAAGTGTTATGATAACAATAAATAAGATAGAAGAATGAAATTTTGTAAGTTTAATTAGTATTATTGTAATTTAGATATTTAATTGATTGAATTTGATTTTATTTTTATGATGATTGTAATTTTGATGTTATTCTAGATGAGGTTATGAAACCTAATAGTATGATATCTGAAATCGATAGCAGATCTATATAACAGCTATAAACGATCACCCAATTGAATGTAGGTATGAATGATGATCGAATTTAGACACATAATAGATTGTATTAGATAACTGATTCGAATTACCTGATGATGATGATGATGATGATGAAATATAAATATTATAATATATATATATAGGCACTGTAAGCTATTATCAACTATATATAGGTTACAGACTGTCAATCACTCTTACTTACCTCTGAGTCAGCTCCTTCTCGCAATCTTTTACTCTTCACCTTATTTCTAATTACCTTCATCCTTCCTTCCTTTAGTATATAAATATATATTATATTAGACCTCTATATATGTTATTTGCACTGTAGTGCTTATTATTATCTCTCACAATCGGAATATAAATACCTACCTCATCCATGGGGGGGTCCTTAGACACTACTACTATATATATATATATATATATACGGACTTTATTAAACTCATCACATTATAATTCGAGACTACTGCAAGGGCTTTGTTAACTATTTATCATTTAGTCTTTCTGGAAGATGTGAGCTTCATTGAAACCACTCGCATATTAATTATATCTTAGATTGTTATACTCCTAGATAATTTAGAGCAAGAGAGAAATAAAAGATGACCATAATTGAAAATGGTGCCTCTTGGGCATTCTGTAATGGTCAGCGCGGAGGGTGCCGAGTGCCAACTCCTCTGACTCCGACTCTCTGACTCTGAATCCTTCTGCCACTCTTTCCTTCCTTATGATTCTTATTCCTTCCCCTTCCTCCGGTTATTTTTTATGCGTCTACATTCTCGTTAACATATGATGCGACACTTTACACCAAACTCGAAGGTTCTGCACTTTATCACTATTTTAATGCACTGCGGCGGTAATCGCCCCCTGTCGGGAGGAGGTCCCAGGACTAAAAAAACTCGCGAGAGCGCATCCCTGAGATTCGAATCTATTGAAAGGCGGTGTCTCATATACTCCGTCTCCGACCACTCGCATTCTGAACACTCTCTGTAATCCTTCTGCCAGTTACGAGTCTTATCTACGATTATGTCATTTTGCAGATTTATTGTAAGGGGAGGAGGAGCAGCCAGCTCTCGACACAGTATATACGCACACGCGACGAAAACTGTCCAGAGGGAAAACTGTTAGGACAAGTCGTCGTGCGACGATAGAACTCTTACGGGTCGATACGCAATGTAGATTCACGTGCCATGATGGGTCTCTCAATATTATTAAGCACGCAAATAACCAACGATTCGAGAGTTCACCAAACAGTTACTCATGTCGCACCAATTTGGACACTTGTAGCAGGGCGGTTAAAGAGTGGAGAGGCAACACCCTCTACTATAGAGCGATTGAGGGCTGATCCTATTTTCTGGTCGAACCGGAGAAAACATTTAGTAATCTGGCAATTATGTAATCAATGTTATACACGCGTCAATCAGTAGACTTATTATTCGGTATATATTCTACTCCGTTCGTAAATTAACACGAATCACTATACGCCATTATACAAATGATCATAATTAAGTATTTTGTTTGGGAGAGGATTAACGAGTGCCTGGTTCGACGAGATGTAAGCCTTCGTACCTATAACAAACTATTAACATATAATGCCAAATAACTTAAATGTTGCTCAATACCCACTCGAAAGTATCAGATGACAAAGAAAATTAAATCACCACACCGAAGAGGTCATTATTTCTCGGTTGTTGATTCATATGTTTCGTCTAAAAAAAATATATGAATATATATTAATAAAAAATTTATCTTTCCGAATCTAAAATTACATGATAAAAAACGCCAAACTCAGTTTTTTTAGTACGTTATAGACAATAAGAGTGTATTTTATAATAGACACACTCTACAGGATAGATTATCTGCGCGGTTATATAAGTTCTTCACCATCGGATAAATCCAAAATTAGTAAGTATTACCATCACACATAAGTGATCTTTACCGATCATTTAAAACCTTCTAGGGAATCGCCGATACACACAAGACTCACCCTTTTGGGCAAGAGGAGGACTAAGGCGATCTGCCGCATTATAAAGGATAGCGCAGCTAAATCCTCCGGGAGAATACACTCTATGAGGTATTGTGTACGCCATGAGACACGCATTAATAGTTGGGGTCTTCACAGCCTGAGGAGCATAGAAAAAACGGCGCTGATACATGTGTAGACGTAGGCATCTTTGAAAACAAAATCGTCTGTAGGTTCATTTGTTAGCTGTGGCTATTCGAATGATGCATATAACATTTGCCCTTTATCACATATGCACATATTTGCGCATTTTTAACTACAATGTATCTAACCTGATGAATAACCTACTAGTTAATAAATATATAATTAGATATATACTATGAGTTTAGGTACCTATATTAGTTAGGTGTAGCTTAAATAATATTGAGTAGTAGTTATAGTTAGCTCAGTGTTTATATTCCTTAAAGTGTTATTGAGGTGTAATTATAGTATTATGTAGGCTAGATCAATAAAATGTCCGGTTCATGCAGGTGATGTATTTTATAATAATGTCTTTATAAGCATTGTTTTTCAATGGTCGTTTGGTGTTTATTTTACTATTGTATTGGCTGTGTTGGATTACTTTTTTAATTTCTTAAAGGATAATATATTTATCTAATTATTTTTTACCTAATTTTAAGTTGTGAGTGTGATGTAGTTAAATATAGATATACTTAGTTTTTAGAGTCAGTAAAAATGTGTCAAGCAAGGATGTGTTTCTCATTTATGATGTTCTTAACATATTTTCAACACTATTTTTGATATTTGGATCTTTCTTACCATGTGTTCACTAGTCAGTAATTATTCTGTACAATAGTTATGTATTGTGTAGTTTTAAATTGTATTTTGACAAAATCTATTATTAGGTTTCTCAGTCAATTTTCATATGCATTGGTCTTATAAAGATATAGAATTGTTTCACATTTTCATTATTTAGAATTTTACAAGTTGTTTTTTTTGAATGTAGAGAATATTTTTGGTTGGTCTTTAATGTAAGAGCAGAATGGGCAAAGTAAGTTTGTGAAAGTTATTATTCTAGGTCGAGTGGGTAAGTTTTTAGTGAGAGGACCTCTTAAGCTCGTTAGAAGTTTGAGTAAGTTGATCGGATGTGTTTTACGAGATATTTGATTTTGTTGTTTAATAATATTGCTTCTCGCTCTATTGATAGTATAGATATGTATGTTAATTTAAGTAAAGTGTTAATCCTACTCAACGATATCATTATGTATATTAAGTGAAAATATTTTTGAGCTATATCTCTACCTCGACTAGAGGTTGTGGTTATTTTGGTCAGCTGTTGTGTTGGGTCATCGAAAAATTAGTATAACTTTATATAAGGTATATTACACTTTCCATAGGGCACACGCTGTTTTGGTTTGGGTGTGCCCAAAGCCGCTTTTCGTGTAATGTATTGACAAACTTTGTCGCGAGAGAGGGGACTGTGCGAGAGCATTCGAACGTGCGTCGTTGTATAAACCGATAGAGCTGCTGCTGTAGGGGATTCATAGTATGTAAAAAAAATCATTAGGGCGTCTACATTCATGTAACAGAACTTTACGTTGATAGAGCATTCCATAATATTAATACTTGCTAATATAGCAGACAAAGCTATGATACCTTCATGATTCGTGAAGAATTTGTTCTCTTTTCGCTGTTCTGTAAATAAATATAGATTATTCTAACCTGAGGTGCGTTGTCACTTATGAGTTATGTATTCAATGTATTTTTAAGATATTATTTTTTATAATAATACTATACATATTTACGAAAGGTTTACAGAGAGAGGAGTTGTGGAGTGTTCCATTGAATCATATTTGGATATCAAGATATATCGACAGGTCGTTTGCCCAGCTGAGTATAATGTTTGTTCTGTGAGGGAGAAAGACTCATAATGTTTGCTCATTAGGATCTAGGAATGTAGACGTGTATATTGGGATATCGTTCGTAAATACAAATTTTGAGTTTGAGTTATATGAGAAAATTCCTTAATCAGCCTGAGAGCACCCTCTACCCCCCCTTCTGATAGACGTGTCTCAAGTTTTGTTACTCATAAGCATTGAAACGATATTAAATATATTTTAAGATTATGCTCGCTTCCCATGGTTATAACTGTGTAAAAGAGTATCAAAAATGTACTCTAATGGTTATCATTTTCTTACACTATCCCTCTTTAAGACTGTACAATTAATGAGAGAGATAACAAATAGATAAAACACCATCTTTAAGTAGTCAAAAGTAGAATCTTTCACGCACGATTATTATAAAGACACACATCGACTACCTCTTTCCGCACATTTTGCGATATAGAGTTTACGCACTCTGAAAAAGATTTGAGAGACCTATGAATAAAGTAAATTTGATAGCAATAGTTGTTAGGGCAGTGGTGAGTGTAGAGTTGGATAGTTAATATAATTGATATTATATGTAATGATTTTAGTAATTAATCATCTTGTACATGACGACACAACTAAAGGACAGGCGTTCTGTCGATCAATTGTAGAATGAAGATGGAGAGGTATGATGTACTAATTTGGCTCGTGAGTAAATGTAACATTTTTTTTTGAGACGTGCAGATATCGTATACACGATCAGATAAATTATCTGTGAGTGGGTTTGGAGAATAGAGTAAGTGGAGTGATGTTCTCTCTGATTATATTTAGTGGAAATATTAAGGGGTTAAATATAGTGTAGGTGTATTCTTTTTGTTGAGGATTTGTGGTGTATAGATTGTGAGCTACAATCACTGTTCCCATAAACATTATTTTGCGCGAGAGAGTTACTGCGACTTGCGCCAGATGGTGCATTTGATTGTCTGGAGAGTATGTGTGCTCGCCTTTTATTTACATTTTCCTGCTTTCCCTGAATGCTCGCCTCACTGTTGTGGAAAATGTGGCGGACATTGGCACATGGTGGTGGTTACCTCTTAAAAGATTAAAATATAAAGTCCGGAAGGAATTGTAGTTCTATGATTATCAACTGTGTCTTGGTATTTGTATAGATGGTTTATGAAATTGATATTCAGAACTCACAACTTATGTTATTTGATGATTATTTTATTTTTATAGATTATCGTAGAGTGAATGATGAATTTCTGATATGACAAGATTTATTACTATATCTTGTGTGAAGGTTTACTACTTGGTATGGTGTGAAGAATTTGCATACCAAATTTTTTTTTGTTATAAGTGCCAATTTTCGCAGTGGCTGGTCTGATTGCTAATGATAGCTGAAGAGGAAGTGTAGTGTAAGAGTTGAATGAGTGATAATGGGGGTATTATAGTTGCTTTAGAATTCATCATGGTGCTAACACTTATTCATAATATGATAGGTACAGAAATTTGTAGATGTGTTGATTCTTCTTAACTATTTTGTTGAGAACTAATATATAAAAAGTGAAGAGGTTTTAAACTTAATATAATTATACGTTACAAATTAAACATTCTTCAGAATACCAATGCCTTACTTAAACAGCTCAACATGCTCATAATATATAAACATTTAAATGAAATATAAAAAAATAAGTTTGAGCTTGATTAAGTATTAATACCTATATATAATAAATATAGGATGAATAGAGTACAATTATGTAGGGCTCAATTACATATATAGATAACTACATAATTAAGTTATATTTTCGACCAACAGTCTATTTTACCCTATCACTTCTATTACTTGTGACAGACATTTATTCGGGTACACGACTCCTTTCGAGATGGAAAATGTAAAAGGGAGCAATATTATAGACTAATTATTTTGGTAAAAAGAACAAGACGCACAGGAGAACAGAAGGAAGAATGGGAGGAGAAGGAGGTGTCGGTGCGCCGAAGAGAGACATATGACCCGCATGAGACCTTACCAGCAATTATTCAATTCTGGTTTAATGATTTAGACATTAAAACGCCTTCCTTCCTCTGTACCATTAATTATATATATATAGATACGTTGAATCTGTCGAGTGGGAGTATTTTAATTATATTGCCATATTACATAATAACTGTTAAAAGAATAATGAGGGAGTTATATTTAAATATAATCTCTGACCAGAGTCTCAAAAATTTAAGTATGCGAGAAATGTAAGACAGAAATGAGATCTATGCTCGCATAATAAAGAAATATAGTAGTATAATCTAATTATAAATGTATAAATTTATTAAATTTTATCTTGAAATTTACCAGTGGGCTTCTTTATTGACTAATTAGTGTGATACTATCAGAAGATATTTATATTATATAAATGTAATATACTAGACAAACATGATTAAGATAGGCTACTTAAATTGGGATAAGGCAAGTATGAATAAGTTCTTAATTAAACCGTCGACATGGAGCAATATTTTATTATTAAATTCACCTTCAACTGAAGATTTCTTAATCTCCTACTAAGCACATGCTCTCAAACAAGGGTTTGACATTTCCTATCAAACACTCGGTATATAAGGTTAGTTAGTAAACCCTCATAAAATATGATCACAGTATATATGGCTATTCCCTACTGTAAGTTGAAAAAAATTTAGAAGAAATTAATAAATTGAAGCTATTTTACTTCTAATACATAATAGACTTGTTTATCACCAGAGGTTGAATATTTAATCTCTCTACTCAGTCGCTCGCATCTTCTGCAGCTCAATGGGCACGTGAGAGGTTGCATGGCAGTAAACATTGAATTGCAAGTTCTCTCACTTGTCTATGTAGTTTGGGATCAGAATTGAAAAACAATGTTAGGAAATACTACTATTCAATGTCATAAGAATATAATAATGGCAATGGGTATTCATATAACACAAAAATGTTTGTTAGAGTTTGCATGAGGCAACCTATACCTATAGCACAACTACGTTTGAAGGAGATCTGAGTACGCAAAAAAGGAAAGCGGGAGTCAGATTTTAGAAACACACTACACAAGGGTAGACAAAAATGACATATAATGTTGAGCTATTGAGTTATATTTATACACACTATATTATTGTTTATCTATATGCATATTTTCTGGGTATATATCTCAACTTTTGTAGAGTTATACCAAAGCCTCTCTTGTGGCAGAGAAATTATTTAGATATGGTCCTTCTAAAATGGGCCTCAATATTAGAAGATACAAGTTGAGAAAAACTAATCATGAGGTATATTATATTTAGTATATGTACCGCATATGGTTTGAGTCTAAAACTATAGATATCAAACCGAGGAGTATGAGAGTATGGTTGAAAAACAGAAATTCCAGTGAAGAAGAATATCTCAATGTCGGTAAAGATTATATAAGACCGACCAAGATCGAGGGAGAGTTTATCTTTAAGCTGACGCCGAGATATACCCTAAAACGGGGTTCAACCTTATCAACATTGACATTTAAGATTTATGGAGTAGGGAGAAGTATTTCAGTAGCAAATATTAATGTATCACATATAAATAAATTTTAGTACTCAATATATAAACGATATAACACAAACCTTGTTAAATATACAGTTCAAATCTGACATTAACTCTTATATATTAATGGACAACGAGATATATATGCTCAGTATGTAATCAAGCTCCTCTGATGAGGCGCACACGGAAGCTTGACACTAGTCTTTACTCGACATTCTCTCTATCATTCGTCACGCCACGTATGTGCTGGTTCATTATCTTTCCGCACTCATGCAGTTGGCTAGTTTTTCAATCCTAACCTGGGGGCTATGAGAATTTACATACTTACTTCGAGCGGTCATCTATCTCTTTTCGTCGCGCACGCTCGAGATCTATTTTGGTAAATACTAACCTAGCCTAATGTTATGCCTGTGCTCACTTAAAGTAATAATACGAATTATTTTCACTTGTAGGATCTCTCACTACGCAGGAGATTATACAATTCACTCTGAAAAGGGGAGTAGCACAGTAAAGCAACTTAAATGTCTAATAAAAGGAGGTAAATGAGGACTGTTTTAACTTGCTCTATAATCCTATCTTTCCCTTTTAACAATGATACAGATGGCTGTTATAACAAATAAAGATAATCATAAATCTATATTTAACTCACTTATTTTAATATTTTTGTTTTTTACAAATAACCTAACATATCATCCACAATATATAAAACATAACATTAAATAAAGTTCATTTTACATAGGAATTACTAAAAAAAAAATTTACTTACATAAAATTTACATTTATAAAATTTTTAAACATAAATATAATAACTTTTGATTTAATATTATTACCGTGAATAACTAATGAAGAAAGTTAACACACTATAATATATTATACGTAGAGGAACCTCTTAGAATGTAACAATATTTATTTATATGTCTTATATAGAACATTATGACATAATAGTTATAAGTATATATATATATAAGTCAATCCACATTCAATCCAATGACTCTCACATCAAGAAGTACTTTTATAGGTTTACACATTTTTAAAGCTCGTCAGCTCACTTATGTCTAGAATATGGTGATGGTATTCCTGACGTTGTTCAATTTCTCGCGCATGACGAGTATTATTAGTATCAGTAGTAACGATATTAGATATTGGGAATTATGAAAGCGAGGAAAAGATAACGATATAGTATGTACCTAATTAGTTAATTATTTATTCTTTTATAAAAGTAAGAAGTTAGCACTCTCATCTATCTTCTTTCATCTAGCTATTTCTCATCTATATCTATCTCTCTCTACTATATTATCTCTCTCTATATATATCTATCCTTCTATATCTCTCTCTCTATATCTTTATCTTTACTTTATATATTATATATACTCTCTATATCTATTCATTACTTACTATCATCTATATCTCATTCTCTCATCTCTCTTCTTCTCTCTCTCTCCTCTCCCTCTCTCTTCTATCTCTCCTCTCTATCTCTTTATCTATAATATCTTGTATCTCTTTATATCTAATTCTTCTCTTACTTACTAAACAGTTACTTCTCTCTCTCTCTAGCTCAAAACTTCTTAATCATCATCCTAAATCCTAAACCTCTACTCCAAAGCTTCAACATTTACAAATCGTTTTATCAAAGGTGACCGCATTCGTCTTTATTACTTTTACACAATCTATCACCATTCTCATACTCTCATGGCGTCCTCTCAGTGCACTACGTCCATCCTGCATGATATATTAACCCTTCTGCATTAATATCAAATCCCAGTTCCTTTACCCATATACTACGTATCCTTATCACACTGTTCATAACATAAATAACTAAATCTCACCAAAAAATGCTTAACATGCTATCTCCTCCTTAACAAATTAATCACCTAGACACTACCTTGCAGCCATAACTAACATCTACACGTACTGATGGAGATCGCAAATAATTGCTAACATAGGCAAAGTTCACAACCTACCAAAGACCACAAACCTAACTTTATCTAGCAAAGCTTAAATTCTAAAACATTATTTACAAACGATACCTAGCAATATCAGTCAAATTGTCATCACCTATTCTAACATACAATATTTAACATTATCTTCAGTCTTATCTCTGTTCTAACATAACTACTCTTCACATCATAGTCTTCCGTATCGCTATCTCAATCACTTTCTCCAACTATCATTCAATACATAACATCAACTCCTATATCCTAGCCTTTACTCCCACAAACAAACTGTCGCGCTAAAATCTGATTAAGTTCCTACATCATAACTTTAACGCTACACTTTAAATAATACCAAGTGTTTTACATGCGATTTCTATTCTATGATCGCATCCTGGCAATCATTCGTGTACGTCCACACATTGTATCTCTGTTCTTCTAAGTCGCTTAAGCACTAACATCAGATTTCATTCTCTTCTTTAAGCTGTAACATTTATCCTCTTAATTAAGTTTTACCTGCATCTCATTCTTCCTGATTCATTTTATCATTCCATTTCTCTTTTGTTGAGCATCTCTCTTCTAAGTATTTGCTTTTCTCCTCTTTCTAAGACTGTGACTTGCTTAATTCAATTTCTTATCATACGTCTTGCCCTCTTTCAACTTTCCAGCCTTCCAGAGGCTACCTCAGACGCCTTCGTTAGTCTCCAAGCCTACAAGAGCTCATTCTCTCTCTTTTGAACTTTCTTTCTAAATCAACGTCTTTTCTTCATTTTACACTATCTTCTCTCTCTTCTCTCTCTATTCTCTCTCTTCTCGAGTTTCTTTTTATTCATTTAAATTAAAACTTAACCTTAACCCTGTCCACATAAACTTTAAATACATGTTCCGCCAGGTAGTCGAAGTCACCTTTCATACCTTTTAAAATCTCATCTTTTCTTCCTTAAATACACCTAAATAACTTCTCTAGCACATGACACTGAACAACCTCATTCATATTCTTACACATCACACACTTAAACAAAGTTCTCCTTCCTTAAACCATCCCTATACACACTCATCCAGCTAACATTCCTAACCTCTATCTACTACTCATCTCTCATCTTACAACTTATAATAACTAAAATATCAAACTATTTGGAATAAAACGAAGACGCTCGACCTATCAAACAGTTTAGAAATGAACCTAGCTCTCCTAAAGGAATCTAAGGACCTTGAGAATCATGCATACTCAGTCCTTACACTTGAAAAGAAATAGTAGGGATGCTCACTACGTTACACAATTACAGAAAAACAACTTAATGCACACACAAAATAACTTATCACAGAGCCCCTTCCGCAGAGTCAAAACCGAGGTAATGTTGATGACGGAAATAAGTACTCTATGATTATATTGTATACACTGTATATCCATCTTACGCCGAAAGTCAAAATAGAGTCAAGACTTTGCAGTTGAACAAAAAATACCTATCAAATTCTGATAAAGCTGAGAGCTAATTATTGAAGATATACAGTTAAAATGTATATGAATCGCTAAAAGAAACCCTCTAGTGTTTACCTAACAAACAACAGTACACACAAGACAGAAAAGGCAGATTTTAGACATGGATAAATAAGATGACTGATCCTGTGTTATTGTGTACGTAACATCATTTCTATGATGTTATATACAGTAACACTATGCCTCTCTTGTATCTCTTCTTGGCGGATGTTCAAATAACATTTATATTTACATATTTTTATTTGGGATCTTTTTTATACATATATAATTTTATGTTTTATTTTAATTTTGTTTATTTTTGTTTTGTAATATATTGTAATCGATAACGTATTTGTGAAAATGTATTTAAAGTAAAACTGGAGATGTAAGCTTTACATAATCACTTCACAATTATCTTCTTACTATCAAAGTCAACTCTCACTTATCAGCATCCAGAGCTAGCAATTCTTGGATAGTGGAATTTATGACTGATTAAACTGGATTTAATAATGTTCACAAATAACCATTAAAGCCATATAGTATGCGCCTAGATAAAAGCATAACTCCGCTTTGTCAGTTTCCCTTTTGTAATAACTGTGTAAATGCTATTATATATTATTTATTCTTAAGAGACTGATTGTATATGGATATAATCAGATACAATTTATATTCTTCCTAATTTGTGTTCAACACGCTAAGAGACTTTTTTTCACATCAGACAAACTTACATACAATAACAAAAATGTGAAGCGTACACTCAACATTACCTACTCTATTACGCATATACTGGTAATAGAGAATGATAACATCTAATATATATTAAGTCAAGAAGTAACAATCCTATCAATTGGTACTGTCAACAGAAAGCATAACCAAACAAGCTATCTAGACCAATTACCCCTAAGAGTAAGTACTCAATCTGAGTGCTAGCAAGCTTTTTCCTATGAGTTCGAGTCATTCAGACATATTGCAAATCCTGCAATAAGGCAATAATCCCAACAACAGAAGACTTTAACTTTACAACAGAAACACATAAAGAAAAAATAAGAATGAGAAAACCAGACGAGACCGGAACTTCTAACTCTTTATGCAATGTTAGCGAAATAAATAGGGTAACATGAACAGGAAAGTTCCCTATGCTATCTGAGATGTTTTCTGTAGAGCACGATGTTATTATTAGGGAGCATGGAAACGAACTAGATAGACCAAAAAATATGCAGTGGGAGTAATAATATCGATATCAGATGGAATCGAGACTTGAAGAAAGGAAATATTATTCGACACTATCGCAGTATTTCGAGTATAGTATGTGAATAGCAAGCCAACGAAAATAGATCGGGATATTAGTTCGAGTATGAATCGAAGAATTATAATAGGGGAATAAAGTCCGATTAATAAATTCGATATATTAAATCATAATATATAAAAAAATAAGGATATAATTACGATGTGAACAAAGAAATGAAGCACGTTCATATTGGAATGATTAGAATAGTCAGGAGTGAGGTAAATCTAATATAATATGAAATTATAATATGATAGAAAATAAAAATATTGTAATGCTTATTAGTATGAATAATTTTACAATATATACATACAAAAGAAAGGTATTCTAAAATGGACTACCAATATATAATGTTGGCCAAGTCCCATTGAGATATCATCTAAAATAATATATATATATAAGGAATATATAGGGAAAATAACCATTATCTCATATAATATATTCTTGATGAAAATACTATATATAGCAAGGGAGCCATCTATTTAGTTATAGAGATAAACTTCAACATCTGATTGTATTCTATTCTTGAATAATCCTTTATCAAATATCAAAAAAATTTCTAAGTTCAGAAGACAATTAGAAAGTTATAGTGTTGATTTGATGAAGAAAATTATTTTAGTGGCTCAAAGCTGCTGACATACAAATAATTAAACCTAGAAGCTGCAACTAAAGTCACAGTACAGTATCTACACATATATATATTGTCAATGTTAATATTACATTAATATAGTAATAAAATAATATAAATATAAACTATTTCTCTAATCTTTGTACTTTATATTCTTTACATATTTAATATCATAGTTTTTTTTTATATTATTATATTTTTAATTTTTTGTTTTATTATTGAGTATGATTTTCATTTTAAATTTTATAAGTACCATACATTATAATTATTTATTAGTAGTATTATTCTCTCTGAACTATATCCTCCAGATTAGGCGACGGACATAGTTTACATTTTTCTATTTTTAAAAAAACTAGCGTCAGAATGCTGTACTCTGCAACATCTCGTGGAGCGTGTTTACTTCATGCGCAGCGTTGGAAGATAGTTTTTTGGTGCATAAATGATTTTTGAAAACTTTCTTATTAGGAAAAGTACACCAAATATAATTAAAAAAAATCTAAAGCATAAAAAATATCACATAAAATATAGTAATTATGATAACAGGAGTGTTAATGATGTACGAATGTTTTTTTAATTTTTAACAACGAAATGACAAATGATGTTAACAAGATTTATTTGCATTCTTAAATCAATAAGCAGTTGTTAGCTATTTTACAGTATTACGGTTTAATGCAAATATATATCTATTATTATATATATATAATATATATATATATATATATATATATATATACTATATATATTATATATATTAATATATATATATATAGTATATATATATATATAATATTTTTTTCATTATATCTATCCAGTTAAAATAATATATTCTATATTTCCTTATTTATAGATAATATTAAATATTATATTACTTATATAATAAATACATTTTTTTTTATAATATAATAGTTTTTATTTAGGAATAAACTTATACTAGTGAAAGTAGAATATAAAATTTCATACGTTTTTTTGTGAGGGAAAATTACAGTAATATTCACACAATGAAGCGAATATATTATATTAATATAAAAAAAATTATTATTTAATTAATAAATATATATGAAAATATTTAAAAATTAAATATCATTTATTTATTTTAGAGTTAGAAAAAATAATAAATATAAATTTTATATTACTCGGCATCTACTATATACGGATTCCAGTGTGCCGTTAGTATAACTTTGTTATCATCATATTATTATTATATATAATATTTATATTATATATATATAACATATTATAATATATATATAATAATATTATATATATTATAATTAATATATTAATTATATATATATATATTATATAATATATATATATATATATTTAATTATATATATATATTAATTTAATATAATATAAAGTATATATATCAAAAAAATTCAATTAAGGGTTAAAAAGCCTGACTACATATTTGAGGTCTATATATATTCATATAATATATATATATATATAATTATATATTATATAATACTAGTATATATATTAATATATTATAATAACGGTTACAACCACGGAGATCATGTATTTTAATCTTGTTAACGGTTAGTTGAGAATCACATAAAATATTATTTTCTAAAGATTAAAACTATAGCCCAAGAGATACAGCACAATTAGTGTTACCACACAGTCATTGGCCTAATCAGTTCTGTGCATGTCATGTTAGCTTTAGAAAAGTATGCACACACACACAATCAAAACGTTTGAAGTGCACATTTATAAATTAAGTGAATAGGAGAAAAAAGAGAAGTACAAAAATTGTTTTGGTAAGAATAAGCTACATTTAGGTATTCTACTCAATCAAGTACAATACACTTGGAATAATTTCGCATGTTCTTTAAATGGTAGGGAGATGCATTTTAAAATGATACCGCATTTAGTCTTATTACACAACTCAACTTCAACGGTATGATAAATGAGATTAAAAGATTTCACGGGACTATTGTGCACAACATTATATTTGTTCTGTTGAAAGCTAATTAAACGATGCTATTAGTCTTTGTTAATAAATAAAAAGATTTTATTTCAAAAAGCCATCTTTATTATTGTCGGATCTAGTAATAATTATGTTATTTTTAATGTGAGATTAAGTTATGGACTCGCAAATTTTGTTTTGTAAATATTACAGGATACCCATAGAGAATTATAAGTGGAATTTGCTCCAAGCATAACCTTACATTTTGAGGGCCGAACCAGCTGTCAGTGAGACATCCTGTTACATCAAACTTACCCGTGGAATAAGAAAAATACTTCTTGAACCTATCTGATTCTAACAAGAAATAAAAATATATCTTTGGGTGCTTTAAAGTAACAATTTATTATCTTGTATTTTTAAAATAATGTGTCTCTCCTATAACCACTAGTATTCTTTCCCTTTTTCGACGATGCATAGACGAGTTTAGATAAGCTTTTTAAACATTTTATATCACACAACTTTCTCTAACAACTAGACGATGGGCCTGAAAGCTTGTTGGACATAATAATACTGAATACTATATTAATTTACATTGTATACCAGTTATTTTAAAAATTATAGACCTGGAACTAGTCACAATACTGATTCAAAAAAAATATTAATAATAAAGTACAACAGTTTAAGAATACTATTTATCATATTTTGTTTGTCTTCAAATGTATCGATGCTTTCTCCTGTCAGAGAGAGAGAGATGAGAAGGAAGGAGAAGAGGAGAGAGAGGAGAGGAGAGGAGAGAGAGAGAGAGAGAGAGGGAGGGAGAGAGACAGGAGAGGGAGAGAGAGAGAGAGAGAGAGAGAGGAGAGAGAGGAGAGAGAGAGAGAGAGAGAGAGAGAGAGAGAGAGAGAGAGAGAGAGAGAGGAGAGGATGAGAGAGAGAGAGAGAGAGAGAGAGAGAGAGAGAGAGAGAGAGAAAGAGAGAGAGGAGAAGAGAGAGAGGAGAGAGAGAGAGAGAGAGAGAGAGAGAGAAGAGAAGAGAGAGAGCGGAGGAGAGAGAGAGAGAGGAGGAGAGAGGAGAGAGGAGAGAGAGAGAGATGGGAGAGAAGGAGAGGACGAGAGAGAGAGAGAGAGAGAGAGAGAGAGGAGAGAGAGAGAGTGAGAGAGAGAGAAGAGAGAGAGAGGAGAGGAGAGAGAGAGAGAGAGAAGAGAAGAGAGAGAGAGAGAGAGAGGAGGAGAGAGAGAGAGAGAGAGAACGAAGAGAGAGAGAGAGAGAAGGAGAAAGAGAGAAGGAGAGAGAAAGAGAAGAGAGAGAGAGAAGAGAGAGAGAGAGGAGAGATGGAAGAGAGAGAGCCGATGGAG
>JABUQX010080835.1:10000-15000 GCA_015478945.1 Trachelipus rathkii
AACTTTTCTGAAAATTCGCTGTATGCAAAACTTCGCCTATTTAATTCTGTTGACAGCTTATCTAGTATAGTATTGAAGCTTGCTTGAAGAATGCATATTTGATAATTTTCTTCTTTCTCAGATTTTAGTTTAGATACATTCTTGATGTCTTTTTGTGTAAAGATTTTCAATTTTTCTTTGGCACAATTTTCGTAGGTTTCTAATGAACTTCTAATTTCATTAACTAAGTTACACAGAGAGTTATACAAATTAATAACGGTGGCCACATTCATATCTTCAGATTGCAATTTTTTATTTACAGAATCAAATCTTTCAAGTATTGGTTCCCATATTACAGACATAAAGAGTTTTTCATAGGAACTCAATTTTTTCAAATTTCCCTTTGCCTCTTGCTGAATGACTGGTCTCTCATTTTTATCTTCAGATATAGAGTTTAAAGCCCTTAACAATAGCAATTCAAGCCTTTTGTTTTTTAGGTTTTACAAGCTTCTTTCGCTCGAGCTGACCACCTTGTCCCACATAGTGTTTTGACAGTATATTCTTTGAAGAAAGATTCTAAGATACCCCAATGATACGTAGAACCCGAGAAACATTTTAAAGACTCTGAACAAAGCAAAAAAAGAAACCGCTTGTTTACAACATGTGGCATCGCGTGGCAGTGCTAGATCCCACTAAATTAAGGGAATGAGCTGAACATGGTATGAAATATGCTAGATGGTTGACCTCTTTAATTCTTGTTTTGCAGGCCAGAATATATTCCTGACATATTAGCAGCATTATCATACGTTTGACCCCGACAACTGCTTATTTCTAATTCATTTGCTTTGAGAAAACTCATCACCGTTTCCGCTAGTTCTCTACGTGTGGACCGGGCTTTAGGCGTACCTTCTTTGCTAACATATCTGATGATAAAGCTCAGCTGATCTTTATGAGTAATGTCTGGAGTGGAATCAACAATAATAGAAAAATACTTACTTTCCTGAATTTCTTTCACTATTTCACTGATTACCTTTCTAGCCATAATTTGGATAAGTTCTTTGTAAGTGCTATGTGATAAATAAGAAGTGCTTCCTTTGCCAGAATTTTGACATTGAGATAGGTGATTTTGTAAAAAAAGGGTCAAATTCTGCAATAAGTTCCAGACACATCATAAAATTTCCATTTCGAACAGAGCCAGCTATATCATAGTCGCCTCGGAATGGTAACGCCCCGTGAGGAAAAGTTTTTAATAACAGCAATAACTCTTTGTAGTACATTTCTCCAATACTTTACTTCTTCTTCTAATTGAGAGAGCAGCTGCTTGTCAACTCTACATAATGAATTACTTAGTCTCTTCAGCATCAACATACAATCACGATGGCGACAGGAATTTTCATGTCAGTCAATCTTGTATGCCATGCCTTTCCTAATCATTAAATCCCTTCTGTTTACAAACTGAGATACAAACCGCCTCCAAAAAGTTTACAAGGACCACAAAAGGCTCATCCTTGACTGTTAGAGTACGCTAAATAGTCACGTTTCACATCTCCATTCAAAAGTTTTCGTTCAAACAAGGATTTTGTTAAAAATCTACTTTTATCTGGATAAATTCCCTTAGGATTAAAAAAATCTCTGTCTGAATTTTGATTAATCCCATTTTTTGCAAAGTAGTCTCGCGTGGCCTCACTAACCTTCCAATAAAATGGATCATCGCTTGGTATAAAGATTTCTTTGTCTTGTGCTTCGTCTACTCTACCTGGTCACTATTTTCGACAGTAAAGTAGAAGTCGATGCATATGTTTCACGATTACCCGTGTTATCGTTATCATCAATGATTTTTGAAATTACTTCAGATTCATCCGCACTCACGACAGATTCATTTGTTTTTGTGATAAAGAATGAGTCTACTCTTGTTATTTTATATAACACTTCATTTTCCTTTCTTTCAAAATAATTAGTAAACAAGGCCAAAATAAAGCCCAAATTACCAATATGGCAACCCTGATACCAATGTTGACAGACACTTTTTTCAGCAAACCTGCAAGGAAAGGGGAAAAAAGTTGCCAGATACTATTTCTGAAAACTTGCAGGAAAATATATATATATATATATATATATATATATATATATATATATATATATATATATATATTATATCCAGAAAATATATCATATATATATATAAAATATAAAATATATACAAAAAATAATATAATTAATATATATTATATATATATATATTATATATATATTTAATATATATAGTCCAGCATCCCGAAAAGTTCAAGGCATGTAACTAGAAAACTATAACATATACAGAAAAAAAAATATCATTTTATTAATCAAGAGACATTTTTATCCATGAAATTAAAAAAACAATTTAATTGTATTCTAATATTTCTTAATAACTCCATATTAATATTAGTAAAAAGTGCAGGCTCTGATCGACTTGAAAGACCTTGAAAGCTCCAGTCTCGAGAGAAAAGTTGCCAAATGTCGCTTTATAATATAATTTGAGAAAATATTATTTTTTTCTTTTTATATCCTTATTAGGGGGATCGAGCCGACGGAAGGGACAGAGGGGGGGCGAAGTCCCCCCCGTCGTCCCCGGTAGGCCGAGAACGCCCGAACTCTACTATCCGTCGTTCTTGTTTACCCGTGGGTATTTGTCCGTTTTAAAAAAAATAAAAATTCAACATTTGCAACCTTATCCGTATCCAAGTCGTAGTAAGCCGGCATCATCGGAATTCGTCAAAAACTGTAAAATCTATTATATCCACTAAAACCTATTTTCCAGATTCTTTTAAACACAATTTTTAAATTTTTTAAAGCGTTATTTTTTTTATTTTTTTTTTAATTTTCTGCGGTAAAAATGTCTCCTGAATTAATAAAATGATATTTATTTTCGTGTAGCTGTTATAGTTTCTAGTTACACTGCCTGAACTTTTCGGGATGCTGACCATATATATATATATATTATATATATCTATATATATATAATATAATATATATATATATATAATTATATATATATATATATAATATATATATATATATTATATATATATATATATATATATATATATATATATATATAATATATATAAATATATATATATTATATTTTATAATTATTATATATATATATCACTAAAATAATTAAATAAGTTTTTTTAAAAAAAAATATTACGCCGATTCCAAAATTTGCCGCCCTCGCTACAATTCATATGATTGAAGAATGCGCGCCGCTGCGAGTACGTCTCGTAGCCCGCAGCGACCTCGCCCTGTGGCCTCCCCCGCCCGCATCAGCGCGCCATGCGACTTCCCGCCTGGCACGGGCCCATGTGGCCATGCTTTAAATACTGCCATGCAGTATTATATTTATAGTTTCGCTTAGGTACCCTCTGCTAGTTTTTAGGACACTGCTAGTTGAGGTTATGAAAAGTTTTGTTAAGTATACACAAAATCTAAGTATACTTTACAAATCTTATCATAACCTAAATGAGCAGGGATCTAAACATCAGTTGGATAGCAAGTTGGCCGAACGGGTTTGTCCAAAAAGTAATCGGACACTCTTATTAGGGAGCTTAAAAGATATCGTATCCCCCTAAAATTTGGTACTCCCAATTCTTATAACGTAACCTCGTCGTATACGAGGCTACATATCGGTGCTCTCCCTAGGGGGGCTGAGCCCCTAAACTTGGCTATGGCCTTAAATGGTAAATAAGCTGCCGACATGGTTTTGTAGGATATTCTATATATTCTATATATTCTATATATATTCTATATATTTAATAAGGTGACGTCTCAATTGGGGGTTGGGTGTGGATTTCTTCATTCGCGCGCTTAATAGCTTGAAATCAGCTTGAAATTTGGTATACCTATAGGCGGTGGTGTGACCTCGTCGTAGACGAGGTGACACCACCACCTATATGAATACCAAATTTCAACCGGATACGACCTAAAGAACGCATGAAGCTGCATCCCGAAGAGGGATGCAGGACCCTTGAAACTTTTGTATCCCTTTTATGGTGAGTTAGATAGGTCGTAACCCCCTTCCAAATTTGGGTATAACTTATAGGTGGTGGTGTCCGCTTAGTCGTAGACGGTGTAGGTTACGTTACCCTGCACCCCCCGTAAGGGGTACAGCCTTCCCATCCAAGTTTTTTTTCTGGTTAAGGTCTTTTATAATGTTAAATTTTTTTGATGTGAGGCTAAGGGTTAAGATTTTCATGGTTGGATCCTTTATAAGCTAATGGAACTTCCCAAGTCAATGGCCCACATGAACTTTAATTTCACATTATATCACTATATTGTCGCACGTTTGCGACGTCAAATTTATTAGTTTCTAAAAGGTCGGTGAAGACCATTTTCCAATATGGTTTTAGATCTCTAAACCGTCAGGAAATCCAAGTCATGTCGGCCATTGACTTGGATTTTCCATAACTTTGATAGATTTTAATGTCCGATATGTCAAATTAGGGGTTTTCTAAGGTCGGTGAGACCGTTTTCGACGGTTTTGGATCTTAAGTCGTCAGGAAATCCAAGTTAAGTCGGCCATTGACGGATTTTCGCTAACTTCGTTAAATTTTGACACTTGGTGTGTTAAATTATGGGATACCAATGATAAGGAATCCGATCCCAAGGTTGGCAAAGTTATTCGAAGACCCTATCAACCAAGTCATGTCAGCAGCTGACTTAGTCAAGGTTTCCCCAACTCTGGAGTAGTTTGGCTTTTTTTTACATAGGTTGCACTACTCGTCAATGATGGCAACGAGATGTTTTTAAGGTTGATGAGACCGTTTTTAACTTTTGGATCTCTAAACGGTAGGAAATTCCAAGTCATGTTGACAGTAGATTTGGATTTTCACCCTAAAATCACTAGATTTTGACACAATGTGTCAAAGTACATGTTTCTAAGGTAGGTAAGACCGAATCTGAGCTCAGGAAGAGTTTTTTTTTTGAGTAGTGCCGGCAGCACTGAGAAACGGGCAGGAGCCGGAGTCGGAGCTGGGGTAGAA
>JABUQX010080835.1:22500-27500 GCA_015478945.1 Trachelipus rathkii
TGGATCATATATGGAAAAAATGCAACTGAGTATACTTCTTTTTGTCAATTTTTTATTTTGTATATCAACTCTAGCTTTCATTAAATCTATTTCTGGGTCCCAACTTAGGCCTAATACTTTTTGTGAAGGTAATTTATCTAAGGATAAGTTTATTTCTTTAAAATCTTTACTTAAGTCTTGTTTATCAATATTTTCTAAAAATTTCTTTGAATTACTAGCTACTTGATGCAGATTAAAACCACTAATTTTTAAAATTTCTTTAACTTCTTTATAAACTGCTACAGCCTCATTTTCTGATTTCACAGACTTTAAACAATCATCAACATAGAAATTTCTAAGTATGGTATATTTGGCTAAATTACTGAATTTTTCTGCTTCAATTACATTTGTAGTTTGCTTCAAGACATAATTTGCAATTGAAGGTGAGCTTACACTACCAAATATATGAACTTTAACTCTATATTCTTCTGGAGTTTTATTTAAATTACCATCAGGAAACCATAGGAAGCGCTGATAATCTTTATCTTTATCAAGTACCTGTATTTGATAAAACATCTTCTCTATATCTGCTATGAAAGCATATTTCTCTTTTCTGAACCTTAAAAGGATGCCTTGTAGGTTAGAAATATAGTCTGGGCCTGTGAGTAAACTATTATTTAAAGAAATACCATTGTATGGTAAAGCTGCATTGAATACTACTCTCATTTTTTTCTTTTGTTGATGAATTACGCTATGGTGTGTTAAATAGAATCTGTCATTGTTTAATAATTCATGTTTCTCAACTTTTTCTGCAAAATTAAGTTTTAACATTTCATCTATGTTATCACAATATTGTACAAAATATTCTTGGTCTTTTAAAAATTTACTTTTTAATGAGAACAGTCTTGCTAATGCTTGATTTTTGTTATTAGGAAAATGCTGATTTTCTTTTTTAAATGGTAACCCCACTTGAAATTTACCTGTAATTGTTCTTTGTAATGTATTTTCAACCTTATTCTTTTCCACCTTTGATCTTCAACACTGTCACAGACTTGTTCAGGATTCTTTTCAGAAAACTCTCTTAAGCAATATTTTTCAAACAAGTTATCATCTTCTTCTTGTATTTGTGTTTTATGACATCTTAAACTCATGAATGCTGGTATACCATCTGGTGTCGAACCTTGTAAAGCCCATCCAAATGAATACTTAACTGCAAAAGGATAGTTATAATGACCTTCCACTACTTCAATGGGTTTTAACAATTTACTTTGATTCATTCCTATTAATAATCCAATTTTTGATTCTATGAAGTTGAAGGGCACATGATTTAAGTATTCTAATCCATTTATATCTTTGATAGATGGACTCTCTTCCATTTTAAAGGGCCATTTTTCTTTACAATATATATTATTATTTTCTTTTGTATAAAGTGACTTACCTTTTTCATTTTGTAATTTTGTTTGCTTTGGTTTTGTACCAATGCCAAGTTCACCAAACAGTGGTGTGTTCATTATGATCCTTGCTTCTGGTTCGACGGGGTTTGTAAATGTACTAAAATTTACCTTTTTATTTTCTTCATACATACTATCAACTTTATTTCTCCACTTATCACGCTGCTTGTAGGGAAGTTTTTTAACTATTCTATAAATAGCACCAGTAGAATTCAATTCATTTAAAGGAGTAATATTTCCCATTGCATTATTAATAGCATCTAAAAACAAAGAAAAATCTGCCATGGCTTCACCATCTTCATTCTTAATTTCATTCCAGTCTTCTAACTTTTTCAAATATGTATTAGCGATAACTTGTTCATTTCCATACTGTTTCTCGAGTTTTCTACTGCCCTTTTATAACTTATATTTTCATCCAAATGCATACAACTTCTTACTATATTTTCTGCTTTACCTTCTGTATACTTAATTAAATAGGAAAGCTTGTTCATTTCATTTTCACATTTTCCTTCTATATTTGTTTTAAAAACTAGCATAAAATCTTTAAATTTAGTAGGATCTTTTCCAGAAAATATTTCCGGCTCACACATTGGAAGAGGATTCTTAATACTCACTTCTAACTTTTGTTTTAAAATTTCTACTAATTTAGATTCCTGATTATTATTTTCACCTATACTTTTTATTTTAGTTTCTGAAAAATTTACATTTTTATTTTCATTTTTCACAGAGGTATCGCTAATACTGAAAATTGGACTTTCTAATTTTTGTTCAATTTTTATTAAACTTTGCTCTAAATTTTTTATATGACTACTATGTTGGTACAAATCTAAATTTTCTTGTTCCCTTTTCTTTGCCAAGTATTGTTCATGTTCTTGTAATTTTATTTTACTTTTTTCAATTTCGAGCAACAATGATTGGGCTATTGAATTTTTTGAACTAGATATACTTACTTTACTAGATATATTACTAGCACTATCTTGTGGTCTAATCTTTGGTTCATATTTATTCATATATTTTGAAATGTCACTTTTTAAATCATAATATGGCTTTAATTTTAATGTAAGCCACTGCTGAATTTTATCTGACTCTACAGATTCTGCTATTAGTTCACTACAAGTATTTTTTAAGGATTCTACTTTTGCATCTAATTGAAGTTCATCAGATTTTATTTCAAAACTTAAATCTAAATTGTTTAAAAAAGCATGCCATAATTTGCCTTTAATAGTGTTAATTTTTTTTGTAACAGTAGCTAATTTTCCTGAAGGAACTTTAAAACCTCCTTCAGTTGTTTCGGTATCATCTATATTTTCTATTTCGCTCATTTTTTTTTATTATTATTAAAAAACTAATAAAAAACTATTATTAAAAATTCATTCATTCATTTTATTTTATGTAAAATAAAAAAAAAATAAAGGAAGGATGTTATTTTTTAACACAATTTATATATACAGATAAATTTTTATATTTCGTATATGAAAGTTTACCTGTATATATTTTTTATTTATTTTATTATTTTTATTTTGCTATACTTATTTATACTTATTTTGTGTCAATCGGATGATCATTCCTCCATCTGAGTGACAGCTTCTGTATTCTTCATCCAAGCCTTCTTAATTAGAAGAACTTTGTAAAACATCAATGAGAAATCCTTTCATCAGTGGTTTGAAATACTCGATTCGAAATGCATTTTATTTAAACATCGTAGATATATTCGAACAGGTTCTAAAAATATAAAAATATAACAAAACTATAAATATATAAAAGTACAAATACTAAATGTTAAAAAATAAACATAATAATTATACATAATTGTTCCATAAATTCATTGAAAATAGATATTTAATAAAAAAAATATTATTTTTGGACTTTTTATTTATTTTTGTCCTTTTTAGCTTTTGTTTAAAAACTCATAGATGTTACTTTTTTAAATATTATACCACATTCACACCAACTATATTAATACCTATAAAAATAGCTATACCTTCTAAATTACTGATGTTTGGATTATATAAGTAGCTGAGATTAGGGTGGATGGCTTAGATATTACTCAAAATTGTAGGACTGCTGCTTTATTAATAAAGTTGCTTGAAGATTGGTGACTCTAATCATATAGCTGACAAATTCCTTAATTAAATTTCTTCTGGATGAATTCTTAGCTTTGTAGAGTTTTTCTTGATGTTCTAAATTTTCTTCTGGCTTCCTTATTAATACTAAATGGTTGAAGAATTCAATTGCTAGTTATTCCACCTTAATAGTTTCTTCTTTGTGAAATTAATAAGCTCTTGATGAATAGATGTTACTAAGTGTTTCTTCATATGTCTTCCTAGTGTTGATTGAAGCTCAATTCTGTACTTTGCCTTTATTTTCTCAATTTACTTTGGCAAGTTGGCAGTTTGTTGCTTCAGTGTTGATTGAAGCCGCAATAGCTTATATTTGCTTGCAGTATCTTCTAATTACTTGGTTTTTCTTAATATTGGGCTTTCTTTAGCCTTTATTCTATTTGCAAGCCCTTAATGTTGCCCCACCTTCTATTCTGATTTCCTCAGCAATTTTCTCTGTTTTGCAATCAATTTTTGCTTTTCTACATTTCTAATATTTTGGTAATTTTTTGTAACCATAGTTGATGTTCACATAGTATGAATAGTAATGAATTTTCTTTAATTCATATATTTATTCATACTATGTGAACATCAACTATGGTTACAAAAAATTACCAAAATATTAGAAATGTAGAAAAGCAAAAATTGATTGCAAAACAGAGAAAATTGCTGAGGAAATCAGAATAGAAGGTGGGGCAACATTAAGGGCTTGCAAATAGAATAAAGGCTAAAGAAAGCCCAATATTAAGAAAAACCAAGTAATTAGAAGATACTGCAAGCAAATATAAGCTATTGCAGAAACTCAAACAAGCTATTGAAGCTACAAACTGCCAACTTGCCAAAGTAAATTGAGAAAATAAAGGCAAAGTACAGAATTGAGCTTCAATCAACACTAGGAAGATAAATGAAGAAACACTTGGTAACATCTATTCATCAAGAGCTTATTAATTTCACAAAGAAGAAACTATTAAGGTGGAATTACTAGCAATTGACTAAATTCTTCAATCATCTAGTATATGAATAAAGAAGCTATAGAAGAAACCTGAGGACAACAAAGAAACTCTATAAAAGCTAAAAATTCATCCAGAAGAAATTTAATTAAGGAATTTGTCAGCTATATGATTAGAGTCACCAATCTTCAAGCAACTTTATTAATAAAGCAGCAGTCCTACAATTTTGAGTAATATCTAAGCCATCCACCCTAATCTCAGCTACTTATATAATCCAAACATCAGTAATTTAGAAGGTATAGCTATTTTTATAGGTATTAATATAGTTGGTGTGAATGTGGTATAATATTTAAAAAAGTAACATCTATGAGTTTTTAAACAAAAGCTAAAAAGGACAAAAATAAATAAAAAGTCCAAAAATAATATTTTTTTTATTAAATATCTATTTTCAATGAATTTATGGAACAATTATGTATAATTATTATGTTTATTTTTTAACATTTAGTATTTGTACTTTTATA
>JABUQX010080836.1:15000-29422 GCA_015478945.1 Trachelipus rathkii
GTTTGCCAAAATTGTGAATGTATGTGAGAACGAAATTCCCAACGTATCTGTACTTCAAAATGGATAAAAAGTGTTCTTCAAAAGTAGAATAATTTAAAGACAAAAAATATTTTTTTTTTTAAAAAATAAAAAAAAATTATAAGAAATTATCATTGATTAGTAAACTGTCGAATATCTCAAAATCTATTTCAAAAATTATAAAACGCTTACACTCTACGCCCTCAATACATTAGTGATCATTGTTGTATGGAACTTGTTCGGATTTTCAGAAATATAAAAAGTATATATATATATATTATATATATATATATATATATATATCTATAAATAATAAATTTTTATAAATAATATATTATTATATATATATATAATAAGTTATATATTATTATTATTATTTTAATATATATATATATATATATTATATATAATATATATATATATTATATATTATAATATATATATATATTATATATATATAATATATAATATATATATATATATATAATATATATATATAATATTATATATTATTATAATATATATATATATATATATAGGATCATGTCTATTATCTGCCTCCACACCCATATTCATATCGATTGCATGGATCGAACAAATTTAATAAAAATAATAATTAAAATTGTGTAGAGTCAAATTTAAACTATAGAAAAGAGCTCCACACCTTTAAAAATATTAAAACAAAGTTAAATCTAATGTAAACTAAACGTAATCTAACAACCTTACATAACCTTACTTAACGTAATTTTATTTTTATATTTATCAATTTATTTCATTTTGTATTGTCTTTATAAAAAATCTTGCTTCTGTCACCATGTACTTTTGTTTGAAAACATGTTATAAAAAAAAATGCTTAAACTTATATTGAAAGCAGAAGTAATGGTACAAGTGCAAGTATATATATTATTCATATATATTATATATATATTATATATATATATATATATATATATATATATATATTAATATATATATATATAATATATATATAATACACGGTAATATATATTGTGGGTGTTTTATAATATATATATATAATATATATATATATAATAATATATATAATATAATATAATATATATATATATATATATATAAATATATATAATATATATATTGGAATATATATATAATATATATATATATAATATTATATATATAATATATATATATATATATATAATATTATATATATATATATATATATATAATATATAAATATATATATATACTAATATATATAATACGGTATATACTGTATATATACGGTATATACTGTATATATATATATATATATATATATATTATATAATATAATATATAAATATATAATATATTATATAATATATATATAATAATATAAGATATATATATATAATATATGATATATATACGGTATTACTGTAATATATATCTAGTTGATGCAGCCAGATGTCATTTTTTTTCGCATCCGCGGATGCGGATGCCGGATGTTTGATTTTTCATATCCGCGGATGCGATGCGGATGTTTGATTTATATATATATTATTATATATATATAATATATAATATATATATATATATATATATATAAATATATATATATATATATATATAACTATATATATATATATCTATATATATATATTTCGAGTTTTTGGCCCCCAATCTATTGATATATCATTGTGTTACAGGGTAGGACTGGGACCCAACTCATAATGCATCAAAACCAGACCAAACCTCTTTCTCCCAGCTTCGCCCCTTAATGAAAGAAGTTTTTACAATGGATTTATATACTTTTTGCACTAGTAGTGAAATTTCAATATAGGAACGGTTGGTGCTTGAGAACATCAATTTCTGCTGAGAGTCCTATTTCTTCTTTTTTCATCTATATTAGCCCAGCATTGCTATATACTCTCGAACTTGGAACACATACTAGTTGGAGGACAGGCCAAGAATTTCCTTGCAAGTTACTCAAAGCGTGGTAAACATTTTGCTTAACTTTCCACCAACTGATGGATCATCATTTGAATTTAATCGTTTTTCTGGTGATAGTTTCACAATCATTTGCACTACATCTTTTGTAATGCGTGTGTTTCTTCATCACTAACTGGACTGTAGAAATTTTCCCAGTTCCAGTGAATCTGTATTGATTTACTTGTATAAGGAGTTGGTTCTGTAGATTTCGTTTTTTTTCCCTTTTAATGGGTGGCGAATCAATAGATCTGTTGGGATTGAGTTTTTTCAACTGCAAACACACGTAACAGATAACTTGTTCTAATATTTTTACAAAAAACTTGCCTTTATAACGGGGAACTAAGTAGTTGCAATAGTAGGAAAGTCATTAATTTCCACAGAACCAAAGAGTTTTTCTAGCTCTAGTTTAATTGCATCTTTCATTCTTTTTTAAAACCGTCATCAATTTCATTTGAAGATCGTTCAAAATGCTTCCTTACGTTGAGATTAATGGTATTACATCTATTACATCGGAGACAGAACTGTAGAGGCGCTGATATTTTTGATAGTTTCTTCAAATGGGTTTCAATAGCTTTAACGCAGTGTGATAATGATGTCCATTTTCCATATAATAAGAATGTTAAACTTGGAATACAGACTGGCGTATCGAGCACGCAAGAGGTTCTTTGAGCAATACTTCTTTTTTATCATATGAGTGTAACTATCCAGCGAGTTTGGAATGTCCCTTTGATAACATTACGAATTATGGAATATCAAACCGTTTTTTGAATTGCCTCCACTCAACTTTTCAATGCTTCATTTTCTTTTTCAGATCATCTTAAAATATTTTTATTATAAAATTCTTTATCAAATCTCGACAATAAACATCCGCCGCAACATCCGCAGGGCGAAGAGCGCGATTGCGATGCGGATATGCGGATGCGGATGCCGATGCGGATGCGGATGTTACCTGCATCACTAATATATACATATAATACTGTAATATTATAAATATATATATATATATATATATATATATATATATATATATATATATATGTAATATAATATATATATATTATATTATATATATAAATATAATAAGTATATATATATATAATTATATATATATAATAAATATATATATATATTATATATATAGGTATATAATATATATATAATTAAATTTAAAACGTAGATAGAATGCTATCTAAGCCGAAATTGGGGAGATTCTTATTTGGATTTCAAATGGAAGGTACTCATGTAATATACCCGGTGTCTCAGTATGTATTTCCAGTAAAGCGATGCTTCAACTGCTGGCAATACAGTCATGGTTTGGTTTCCTGTAAATCTTCCCCTCGCTGTTCAAGATGCTCATTGGGACATGTCAATGACAATGTTTTCTGAAGAAGCCAAGGGTTAGGGGGGGACCGTGAGGTCCCCAGGAAGCCCTATACCACATCAAGTAATCAATTAAGTTTGAAATAAAAAACCATAATGAGTTGTCCTATCTCGGTTAATAAAACCTTAGGATCATGTCTACTATCCGTGAGTGAGTTTTATCCATTTCGATTGAATAGATCCGAACACATTTTTATTTGATAAAAGTTAAAATAAAACTGTATTGTAATAAAAGAGCTTCACACCTTTAAAAATATTTTTAAAAAAACGAATTTAAATTTATGTAACCTAACGTAACTTAACTAAACCTTACTTAACCTAACCAAACTTATATTACTGTATAATTTATTTCACTTTATATTGTTTCAATAAAAAATTCACAACTAGACATGCTGTAATAAAGTTATATAAATGTATTGAAAAAAAGTTCAAACTTTTACGCTATGCGCGCTGTTGTACATTTTGTTCGATAACGTAAATTATGAAAAAAAATTGGCTTCGGCTACATTAGTCACAGAAAATGGACATGAGCCAACGTTTATATACGTAAGAGTTTTTAAGAGCATCTTAAATTGGTGGTTCATAATTTAAAATTGTGTTTTCAAACTTTATTGACCCTAACTAACGTGAACCTAACTGAAAACTACTAGATTGGTAATATTTGGTTTTGTAAGGGTTTTAATGAAATGAAACCTCGTCATTGATCAATCCTTGCAAGGTTCTAGAGTTAGCAGCTCTTTTAGAGTTTCAAATACTTATTTGAAGGGGTTTTTTAAAATTTGCGTCTAAAATTTACATTTCTAATCCATTACAACTATCTTGGGTTTACTCATCAGAAATCAACGTTCTTGTTTAATCTCTTTTTAAGTCCTTTTTTTTTTATGTAGAATACTCAATATTTCCTATTCGTTTCTTGTTCACAACTTGGAAGGAGAGAAGACTGAATACGATTTCAATTCAACCAAAAGACGATCAAAACCATAATTAAAGCTACTACCCAAGATCCTGGAGCAACAATTCAAAAAGGGATCCGTGAAGGAACGCCATTCTTTCAAAAGAAATACAGCCACTTTCACGGGGATTCTAGGTAAGAATTTTCCTGTTGTTTCCGACTTGCGAGTGGCATCATTTAATTATTTATATTACTTTTTTTTTTACTATAAATTACACATACACTTTCTATTTACTATTACAGAAGAGGTTATTGCTACCTTTTCCTCATTTGTTGAAATTGTCAGGTGTGAGCCTACTTTAACCCTAAAGGTTGGAAGTTTATTTATCCAGCCATACACTAGGTAATTTTATATAATATATATAATAATATATATATATATATATATATATATATATATATATATCTATATATATTATATCATATTATAATAATATATAAATATAATATATTTATACAAAATATATAATATATATATATAATTATATATAATATATATTATATATAATATATATATACAGAAGTAGAAGATCCCATCCTGTAACCGCGAGAAGAATCGTCCAGAAGATGGAGGAGAATTCCACAGAACTTTTTTTCTTCGCCCCCCCCCCCCTCCTAACCCGCAAGCAAATGCGTGGTCTCTGAAGCGACGGATGTGATCGCCGCCTCTTCCGGAGAAACCCTCCGAGGCATCCGGTTTGGGGACACTTTAATTATTATTAATCTCTTTTTCTTTTTTTTCTCATCCTGAGGGCATACTTCTCGTCATATGCCTCAGAATCAGCTACAAACATAGAGAAAACCCGACCTGGATCTGGATACGCCCAAAATGCCAAAAATAGTAAAGTAGAAAGTCAATCCTCTGTAAAGGTGACCGTGATGGATTCACAAACCCTGCTCATGCCTTTCACTACTCTTTCTCTTCACAACACAGTTGATCTGCCAGGTTTGTATTCCACCCACAATAACCAATAATCCAACAACAAACAAACAATACATGAAATAAACATATTCCAAAATCAACATAAGTACTGCATAACAAAAACAAAACAAAATAAAACATCTTCCTAAAAACAACAAATAATATACAATAGCATTGTTCAAGAAGCTTACTTACCCGAAAGCCACATAGAACCAAAATTTTACAGATTGAAGCCATCCTACACACCCACCCAAAAAAAAATTCCCCAAAATCACACCTGATAACCCTCATACACAACTCACTATCATACAGAAGTAGTAACTCGCCAGTTGACCGCTAGCACCTATTCTATATAAGGAATAGGTTATAGGTCTGAAACTGGAATATAATCTATTATATGGGATAAGCTCGAATCCGTGTAATTTTCAGGTCTGTAGGATGTATATAGAGGGGTGCTGCCCCCGAGAGCGTAGCCGCTACGCCCGCGTTTATACCCTTTTGGCTTTCCAAACCCGAGATTGAGTTAAGCCTAACCGTTGATTAGGTTCGAGCGTGATGACGTCAATCCTCGTCGGAGACGAGATTACGTCAGCGCGCGAGAGCGTGTGCATACACATACACATTATTATTATTATTATTATTATTATTATTATTATTATTATTATTATTATTATTACGTCGAAGATTCGTTTCTCGAAGAGAAACGAATCTGAGTTGAAAATCACCCTCAACATATGCATTCCGACTCCGACTCCGACTCCGGCTCAGGGTTCGGTTTGGTTCAGACTCCGACTCCGACTCCGACTCCGACTCCGACTCCGACTCCGGCTCCGGCCGCGGCGGCGCTTTGGTTCAGCCTCTGGGCTCCGGGCGCGGATCTTACTCCTGCTCCATCACCGTTTGAATTTTTTATTTTATTATTATTAATTATATTATTAATTATTATTATATATTATTATTATTATTATTAATAATGAATTATATTATTATTAATTATTATTTTAAATAATAACATTTGAAAGAAAAGAATTTTATTTAATCATTTATTAAAAATATCATAAAAAATAACACATTAGAAAAATAAAAGTCATTCATATATATATATATTATATCTAATATATATATATATATATATAATATATATATTTATATATAATATATATATATATATATATATATATAATATAATATATATATATATATATATATATAATATATATATATAGATGTATTAGCCATGCCAGTCGCGCACAACTCTTTTTTATATAAATAAATAGAGATATATTAGGCTATAGAGAATTGAATAGCCCGAAGCTATCAATTCGACAAACAGGACAAACCCGAACGGTTTTGTTCTATGTTTTGTCTATGTTTGTTTATGTTTGTCTATGTTTGTCTATGTTTGTTGTGTTTGGTTTGTATTTATTATTTTATTATTTTTATTACTACGAAGAAATTATGATCACGGAGTGATCATAATTTCGAGGTGTGTGGTGCTCCGACTCCGGCTCCGACTCCGACTCCGACTCCGACTCCGACTCCGACTCCGGCTCCGGACTGAGTGCGCTTGCGCATACACAAACACATTATTATTATTATTATTACGTCGAAGAAGTGATCCCCGAAGGGGATCACTTCTGAGTTGTTTTTTAAGTCCCTCTGCGTGTCCTTCAGCGTCGGTTCAGCCTCTGCACTGTCTCGCACCGCACCGCACCGCACGTCCGCACCGCAACCGCACCGCACCGTGCTGATTCCGTCTCATCCTCTGAATGTTTCTATTATTATATTATTATTATTATTATATTATTATTATTATTATTATTTATATATTATTATTATTATTATTAATTATTATTTCCCCCCGTGGTTTCTTCTTCGCATCCAGTTTCTGAGTTCGATATATATCTACATGGGTTAGGTAATAAACAGTCGTATAACAACAATGTTGGTGTCCTTATAAGGGTTATCGAGGTCGTAGAGTTCGAATATGATGGTTATAAGACCGTATAGGGTGTCTAGGATCCCCCAGAAGGGATCCCACCCCAAACATTAAATATTGATGTAGAAAGCTGAAACTTGATATACAACCTTTTTAGGTTGTATCTTAGGTGTATACGGGGTAAAATGACCGATTTGAGCGAAATTCGGGGACCACCCCACCAAATCTGAAATATTGAACACAGAATGATGACTCGGTATACAACCTTCTGAGGATTATCTTAGATGCCCCCGGTGTAAAATGACTGTGGGTGCCCCCAAGACGGGGAACTCACCCCAAAATCTGAAATCATTGACATAGACCAAACTTGATATACAGCCCTTTTAGGTTGTATCTTAGATTATCCGGGGTAAAATGACCGATTTGACCAAATTCTGGGACCAGCCCCCAAATTCTGAAATATTGACACAGAATGATGAAACTCGGTATACAACCTCCTGAGGATGTATCTTAGATGACTCCGGGTGTAAAATGGACTGTGGGTGCACCAGACGGGGTACTCACCCCAAAAACTGAAAATATTGACATAGACCAGACGAAACTTGATATATCATCCTTTTTTAGGTTTAATCTTAGATGTAATCCGGGTAAAAATGACGATTTGACCAAATTCGGGACCGGTACCTCCACAGAAACTGAAATACTTGATCCCTATAACGATGAAACTCGGTATACACCTAGGATAACGTGTGAGCACTTGTGACACAATGTTGGCAACACTGAATAACCTGAGTGGGTGTTTGTGAACCAAACTTGAAAATATGGACCTAGAACGAATGAAACTCGGTTATTTACCCATTCATTATAAAGGTACCCCATAATCATCATATGGGTTAAAATATCGTTCACTATCCCAAAGGGGGTCAACCAGCCCCAACGAAAACTGAAATATTGGCGAACACTGAATAACGAAACTTGTTATAATCATCTTTCTTATGCATGTATCCTCGATACAGAAGAATTAAAAAAAATAAAAAAATTAAAAAAAAAAATTTAAAAAACTTAAAAAAAAAATTTTTTTTTAAAAGTTAAAAAAATTTTTAAAAAATTTAAAATTTTTTAAAAAACATTAAAAAAATTAAATTTTAAGAAATTTAAAAAATATTTAAAAATAACATACAAAATTAAACATTTTTATTCTTTTTAAGTTTACATAACTTAAAAATTTACGTTTTTATATAAATCAACACCCGCTAGAAGCCTCCTGGAGCCCTCTTGGACCTCTTGAGCCCTCCCCCCTCCTCCTCACCCCCTCACCTCACGCCCTCCCCACTATGATCTAGAGGGTTCATTATCATAGGCTACATAACAAAACTGAACATTTTTTTATTTCTTTTGTTTTATATGCTTTTAACAGTTTGTTTTTACTAAATTTTACGCTTTTCATATTTATAACTTAACCAATTTGGTTTTAACATACCGCATACACCTGTTAATCAGTAAAATCAACACCACCATCCTCCCAAACCTGGATTTTAAGCATTAGCATAGTAATTATTTAACAAAATTTTATCATAACTAGACTATTGTTGAAAACTGCTCAATGGATTTCTGCACTAACGTAACAAAGATTCATACTTAAACAACAATAAAGTAACTAACATTGAGTACAAGAACGGAACCTACTGTACACTTTTTCTAACATATCACCGATATTTTTACATTAACATAGTAATATTTAACAAATATTTATCATAAACTTGTCTAAATATCATACTGATCATTGAATATATGCTACGACAAAGTTTCAATCAATAAAGCAAAACCATAGCATCCCCTGCACTACGATATAACATACATTCACAAACCTAACACATCTTAAACATGAAATAAAACAGTTAACATTAACAAGCTTTCATACTTAAACAACAGTAAAGTAACTAACATTGAGTGCAGAACTGAAAAGCTACTTACACTTTTTCTAACATATCACTGATGTTTTTACATTAACATAGTAACATTTAACAAAAATTATCACAACCTTGTGTAAGTATCTTACTGATCAAATGAATATATGCTAACGTAACGAAAAAGTTTTCAATATTAATGAAAGAAACACCTAGGATCATATGAAACTACGAATATAATGTACACTCACAAATCCTAACACATCTTAATACACGAATAAGCACAACAATTACCAATAGTTCAATATTAACAAACTGTGACATAACTACTATTGCATCAACGTAACTTATTCACGACTTTTCAAACATAATCTCTAACATACTTCATTATTATTTTGTTGCACGAACATAGTAAAATTTAACAAAATTTAATCACAATGCTTGTGAAATAATCAATGACGACCAACGAAATACGCTAACTGCAGCAAAGATTCACATCAATAAGTAACATATTCATAACCTGATGTAACAATATAATGTATAACATCAAATCGAACATACCTTATGCCTGAATAAATCACTAAAAATTAAACAAAGTCCCCACAACTTAAGCAACAGTAAAGTAACTAACATAGCCCACTACAAAACGTAACCTATCACACTTTTTCAAGCATATATCTAACATAGCAATGTTAATTTTAGATTAACATGGTAATTATTTACCAAAATATATCATAACCTTGTCTAATTATAATACCGATCAACGAATATAGGCTAACGTAACATAGTTTTCCACGCAATTAATAAAACTTACATATGATCATCTGACAAGAATATAATCCACACGATAAATCTAACCACACCTTAAACATGAATAAACAGCTAACATTAACAAAGTTCAATACTTAACAACAGTGAAGTAAACTATCAAACATCATAGTTAGAACGTTGCCTTTCACATCTTTTTTTCTTTGTTTTAAAAAACTTTTACTTTATTTTTAACTTTATTTCTTTAAAACTTTTTGTTTCAAATAAACTTTTAGCTATTGTAAATTTTATTCTTTAAAACATTTTAGTTTTTTGTTTTGTTTCTTAAAACTTTTCGTTTTTTTAACTTTATTCCTTTAAAACTTTTTGTTTTTACTAAAAATTTTTAATTCTTTTAATGTTATAACTAAAAAAATTGTGTTTTTCACACTACCCTGAAAACGATAAATCACTGAAATCAGTAAATCAAAAACCACCCCTATCCCCCCTACCGCGTCCCAACCCTGATCTATCGGGGTATTGATCTATTGACTCTGTGACTCCAGGCCATATTTCGAGTATCATATTGGATAAACATAGCATAAAATATGTTTCTTTTTATACTACCTCGAATATATGCCCTGACATAACAAAGTTTTCCACCATGCAATAAAAGCTAACATAACATAAGACCTGATGTAGAATATAATGTATAACATCAACCCTAACATACCTTAAACACACGGATAAACAACTAACATTAACAAATTCAATCCTTAAACAACAGAAAGAACTAGCAAAACATATCGAACGTTGCCTTCACATCTTTTTTTTTTTTGTTTTAAAAACTTTTTATTTATTTTAATTATTTCTTTAAAACTTTGTTTTTAAAAAACTTTTAGCTTATTTTTAATTTTATTTCTTTAAACTTTTTAGTTTTGTTTTTTTTTTTTAAAACCTTTAAATTTTTAACTTTATTTCTTTAAACTTTTTGTTTTACTTAAAAATTTTATTCTTTTTAATGTTTATAAAGTAAAAAAATTTACATTTTTACATAATAAAACAGTAAAACAGTAAAATACGGTATGGACAGAGTTTGGGGCTCGCGAACATAACTGATCGCAAGAATTTAAATGTCATAACATCAAACCTAACAAATAACCATACTTGGCAAAGAAAGTAACTGACGTTGCTTACAGCCCGTACCATATTCACAACTTTTTTTTTCAAACAGATCTCTAACATATCACTATTATGTTCTACATTAGACATAGTAACATTTACAGAAAATTTATCACAACATCCTCGCCAACAAATTATGTCTGACGTACCAAAGTTTTTCACATCAAAAAGCTTACATATCATATCCTGAACTAGGAATAAAACAATGCACACTGACAAAACCTAACATAACCTTATGATCGAATAAATGGCTAACATTAACAAAGTTTCATCCTTAACAACAGTAAAAGTAACAAACAATGCATACAGAACGAACCCATGTACGAAGCTGATGTGGTTCCTGTTTCACTAGAGTTTATTAGATACAGGTCGAGAATTGTTCAAACTCCTCCACCTTCGAAATATTACGCAATACCTATGATTTCTTGTTTGTTTCGTTTTCGAAACATTACGCAATCCCTATGATTCTTGTTTGGTTTCGTACTGCTAACAAATTACACGTTAAGTCTAACACTAACATAGTAAACATTTAAGCAAAAAATTTATCACAACATTGGTTAGTTATCATACAGAGCCAAGCGAAAAGTTAATGCTAACATAATAAAGTTTTCCACATCAATGCTAACATAGCATAATCTAAACTAAGAAAATAATGCCCAAAGACAAACATAACACATCTTAAGCAGGATAACTGTTAACATTAACAAAGTTCCACAACTTAAACACCAATAAGCAACTAAACAATGTATGCAAACGCTAACTACCTAATCTTACTTTTTTCAAGCAATAACTCTAACATATTAACGTTAATCTTAAACCATTAACATAGTAACATTAAACAAAATTTATCACAACATTGGGTAATTACATAAAGACCAGCGAAAGTATGCTAACATAAATAAGTTTTCACATTAATAAAGCTAACATTAGCCATCAGAACTAAGAAAATAATGCCCAAAGACAAACATACAACATCTTATAAGCAGGAAAAACTGTTAACATTAACAAAGTCCAACACTTAACACCAGTAAAGCAACTAACATGGTATGCAAAAACGTAACCTAATCTTACTTTTTCAAGCATAACTCTAACATATTAACGTTAATCTACATCTAAACATAGTAAACATTTAAACTAAATTTATCACACCATTGTAATTATCATACAGACCAAGGAATATATGCTAACATAATAAAGTTTCCACCTTAATATAAAGCTAACATCGCATCAACTGACCTAAGAAAATAATGCCAAAGACAAACATACACATCTTGAACAGGAATATGCAGTCACCATTAACAAAATACCACACTTAACACTAGTAAAGCAACTAACATGGTAATCAAAACGTAACTATTCTTACTTTTTCAAGCAAACTCTAACATTTACACGTTAATCTTACACTAACTACAGTACATTTAACTAATTTCTCACAAATTGGTTAATTATCATACAGACCTAGCGAACGTATGCTAACGTAACAAAGTTTCCACATTAAATAAAGCCTAACATAGCATCACTGAACAAGAAAATAATGCAGCACCAGCAAACCTCGCAACATCCTTAAGCAGGAATTTTGTGTAAACCTGTTACATTTAACAAAGTTCCCATAGCTTAACACCAGTAAAGCAACTAACATGGTATGCAAACCGTAACCTAATCTTAACTTTTTCAAGCATAAACTCTAACATATTAAACGTTAATCTTACACTAACACAGTCATTTAACTAAATTTCTCACAACCAACATTGGTTAATTATACTGATCAACGATATAACTCTAACATAACAATGTCTTCACATTAATAAAGCTAAACATGCATCAATATAGAACTAAGAAAATAATGTGCACGACAAACCTAACACATCTTACCCCTAATAAACTGTTAACATTAACAAGTTCCACACTTAATATCAGTAAAGTAAACTAACTTTACATACAAAACGTAACCTGTTCATACTTTTTCCAAACATATCTCTACAATATTAACGTTAATCTTACATTGACACAGTAACATTATCAAAAAAATTGTTATAACCATACCTAACCATCATAATACCTAACGAGTAAATACGAATAAAGTAAAGTTTTTAGACTTATCTCTTTTTAGACTCCGCCCTCCTTTCAGAAAATACCAACTCTAAACATGAAAAATGATTTAACGCTTTCCTATTTGCATAAAGTGATGCAGTACTTATATATTTGACCCTCTGGCAGGAATAAAAGCAATGTAGCAGTCGCCGCCATTCGTTTTACGAAAAAATGTAAATGACACATCGTTGGAATACGAAAACTCCTCATGAAGAAATATCAACAACAAAGCGTAGAAGATCAGGGAAGATGTCAAGGATCAACAGACAACGAAAAACTATCCTAGCCTGAAGAAATAGTGGTATAAACTCCCTTAAATGTAATGAGATTTTTTCTTTCACTACCAATCAGAAGAAAGTAAACAAGAAATACGTCGTACGAATGAACCAATCAGTCAAAAGGGTATATATTTCGTTCGACAACACAACAAAACAATAACAATGACACAAGAACTAAGTCTTTGGTACAACAATTGGAAAATATCTAACGTAACATTGTTTCACATTAATAAAGCTACCATAGCACACTGAGGCTAAGAAAATAATGTAACCACGACGAATCTAACCACACCTTTAAGCACGATAAACTGGTTAACATTAACAAAGTTCCACCACTTAACAACTGTAAAGTAACTGACATTGCATCCAAAACGTAAGCTATTCATACTTTTACCAAACATGAATCTCCAACATAATTAACGTTAATTTTACATGACACAGTAATTATTAACAAGAATTAATCATAACCTTGTTAATTAAATACAAGGCAAGTGAAAAGTATGCTACCGGTCAAATTCCATATCAATAAAGCTAACATCATAACCTGAACTAAGAATATAATTTACAATGACAAACCCAACACACCATAGCATGAAATAAGACCACTAACTTAACAAAGTTCCACACTTACAACAGTAAAGTAACATAACACTCGTCAAAACGTACCTAATTCAGACTTTTCAAGCAATATTCTCTGACATATCAATGTTAATTTTTACATTACATCGTAATATTTAAACAAAAGTATTAGCATAAACTGTCTAATCATCATAGCTGACAAAGATATAATGCTGATGGTAACAAATGTTTTAGACATCACTTCGTAACATTTAACCAAAAAAAAATCATCATAACCTCGTCTACAATATCATAATCCGCAAGCGAATAATCGCAACATAACAAAGTTTTACACCAAAACATAACAAAAATAAACAAAATTTTAATCCTAACATAACATAACAATAAGTTCTTTGAGTAAAATGTCACAGTAAAAAGTTTACTGATTTTTAAAGCAATAAATCAGTAAATCAGTAAATCAAACCACCATCC
>JABUQX010080837.1:0-5000 GCA_015478945.1 Trachelipus rathkii
AGTGTATAGTGCGGTCTCTCCCGTATTTCCTCCGTAGTAGTCTATTTTACCTCCACGTTATTTATATTATAAGACTATGTTATATATCGTTATATGCTTTGATTTCATTATCGCGCCTGTATAGTGATCACGTGGTATTAGTACATATAGAGTAATTAACACCTTATTATTTTTTATAGATTACTATTTATTAATGGGTCCCCGAATTTGAACCAGACTGGCCATATTTTAAAAGTAATATGTTACTCTCATATTTTGAGATTTATATCTATTTGATTGCTATCCTCCATACCTTAATAATAGGCATATATCGTATCTGCTTTGCGCCCGTATGTTTTGGTCAGTGGACATATCTTATCCTTTTTATAATATATATTATATTAATAGTATTACTATTATATACCTGAAAGAGGTTGGGATTTAATGACTGCAAATATTGTTTAGTAAAGCTATTATTTCTGCTTTATATCCTCTTCTCCTTTTAATTCATTACCCTAATTTCGACAATGTCCAATTGTTTTACCGTAAAAATCAAATTTATGTGTCCCTTTTTTCATTCAAAAGTTAAAAATTTAGTTGACATTTTCTATACATCAAATTATGGAAAATGCCACTTCTTCCTATATCTTCTAATTCAGGTTTCTAAGCTTTCAAAAGTGTGCTTGTTAAGTTTATGTTACAGTATTTTTATACTACTTTAAAATTACTTATATATCTCTTTCTTTACAATACAGCTTCATGAAGTTTTGTTAGTTTAATAGATTTGAATTTTTTTTTTTCTTTTTTTCTTATATTCTTTCATAATCTAATATGGATTTTAATCATCAAGTTTAGATTTTTGAAAAAGAAAGTTTTTAATTCAATTTATAATTGTATTTTTTGTAGGGCAATATACTCGATATTTTATTACTGAGCTGGAGGAGGATAATAGAATGATTATATATATATTCTCTCATTATATATATTTACGTATATCTATATCTATTGCTCAATCTTCATCTCTCTCTCTCTCACTCTCTATACTCTCTCTCTATTCTATTCTAATTATCCTTATTTCTCTAGATACGTCCTACCGGTATGCACACGCCCCTCTGCTGTTCCCTCCACCGTTTCCCCCCTATTCTTTCTTATTATATCTTATACTATACGCCCCTTATATCGGCTAATTATTTCCTCGTACCCTTTTTGCCTCCGTACACGTCCCTTATGATATATGTTATCTCGCCATATTTTAGATAAGGTCCCCCGCGGAATACAACCGTAATTCGGACCATACAACTACAGTAACTCAATTGTTTGTTATGGACCGCTCTAATATTTTTTATAGTCTTCTATTTGTGTGGGAGCTAACTGTTTTCTACACAATAACTGTTCCTCTCTACATAGCTCACTCACCTCTATATACTTTTTTTTATTTCTCTTTGTATTTTACTTTCGCCGCTTTTGGCTACTCGTCTCATATATATTATATTATATATACTATCCTTATACTCATATTCTATTGCCCCCTTCTGTAGTATACTAGCTCATGCGCCTGAGTCCTTTAGTACTATTTATATGTTTTCTACCTTTATCTCCTTTTATTATTATTCCTTATTTCTTCACGATTTCCTCATTACACTTCTTTCATAAAAGTATATTTCGATATTCTTACATATATTTATATCGTACGCTATTCGTCTCCTCAACCGCTCCTCTAGCTTCTTTCCTATACTCACTCACTCTCCTCATATATATATATATATATTCACTCGTGTGATTACTTCCTATTCTACTTCTGCTTTGCACATTTCACTCAGTACTTATCTGACTATACCTTGTGCCTCCGTCCTTTGCCCTCGGTATATGCTCTACTATAATATATATACCCTAGTATTATCTCTATATATTCCCTATATATATATATATCGGGCATTAGGGATTTCATGCAAGCATCTATAAAGAGCAAACAGTTGGATTTGGTATAGGGAAATTTTGATATGTATTTTTTTTATAATTCCTTTTTTTTTTGTGACTTTTTTTAATAATAACCAGAAATTATCTCTAATAAAAATTTTTTTTTTATTTTAAAATATTATGGGGTAGTGGGTTTGTATTTGTTAAAGTCATACAGTTTTGAAGTCTTCGGACCCATCTAATTTGTTTTTTCTTTAGAACTCATGGAATTACAGCTCCGGTCAATTACGGAAGCGCATTTGCAGCGTGTCGGGCTCATCATGGCCCTCTTTTCGAAGGGTCGAGTTCATAGCAAAGGGTGTGTGTGTGCGTGGTTTTTGTTTCTCTAAGTTGGCATGATGAATAAATGTTTGTGTGGCTATTAAGGCCTTTTTTTCTTTCATACGACATATATCTTCTGTGCGTATCCCCATTGAAGCTACTGTGACAAAACATAGATATAAAATATAACAAAATAGCTTCGCGATGTTTTAGATTGCTCTAACTTTTCATGTATTTAAATCTGTTTTTAATTATTAGATAGGAGAAGATCATCTTTTGTCGTTTTTTGAAGATCATTATGGAAAAGGATAATGAAATTATTTATTATTATAATTATTATTATTATTAATATTATTATTGTTATTAAATTATTATTGACATTATTTTTTTTTATTTTCATCTAATTTTGACGGCATTATTATTATTTCTAAGCTAATTATTTTTGGAAAATATCCATTATGCAAATTTTTACTTTTGAAATTAAGAATTTTTAATTTTCATTAGTGATAGCACTATCAAATAGAAAATGATTTTTCAAAAAAATGGATAACTAGAAGGAAGAAATTTAAAATAGAATAGATTAAGTTAAATAGTATTGGAAGGTGTAGAGTTTATAAAAAGTAGAAATTATACTTGCCCTCTCGTGTGCTCTGGCTTTTGGCTATTCATTAATATCCCGCCCGACTGACCCCTAATCTCACTCACTATCGCGAGCTCTTTTCACTTGTCAGCTACGTATATATATAGTACTACTCCGTTCTATATATATTTTACTCTACTATTATACCTGTATAATTTATATACTATATATATATTTATATACCTGCGTTACCAGGGTGCAGGAAGCTTGGACCGCTAGCTTTAGCCCCGCTCTCAGCGCGCGTGTATCTTTTAGTTATTATATATATATTTATATTTATACTATATATTGGTGGCATCGGCACACGCAGGTCAGGAATCGTCTTAAGCAATATCAGATTCTAAAGCAAGAATTCAATTCTCCATGTTTTTTTGGTTTACACCTGACTTTTCACACGACAACACATTAACAAAAATTCTATGTGCGTTTTTCTTCCAAAAAATTAATTGTTTTAAACTTGTCTGACACAGAAAATGAGTCTTGAGGATAGCTCCGAATGTATAGTTTGGGACCGTACGCTCGGCTGCGCCGCCCCGGTACGTTGACTCATAGGTCGTGTTGACGCTTTTTGTTTTATTTTATAATCAGCACATAGGCGGATATCACGACTGGTAACTTAACAGAGTCTGAGGATTAGTCGGTGGGTCTTCTTCCGGCTACTACGAGGTGGAGAAGGTTGGCGCGCTGTGTGTTATTTGGCTCACTCAGTGTTTGGTTGAATCTCTATTTATAGGTGATATTCGTCCCTTATATTATAGATATAAGATGTTCCTTACAGCGTACTCAATTATATTACTGGTGTGTCTTTGTTCTCGTGTTTTATTATGGATACTTGTAATCTGGTGTAATAAGGGTGTAGGTATAGGAGAATTTATATAATTATTACAGGGGCTCTATTTATTAAATCTTCGCTTCGTGGGATCCATAAGCACTATTTGTTTCCCCTCTTTTTTTTCTTTACATACAGTTTTTTTTCATGTTATATTTGGATGAATATAAAAATGTTTTATTTTTGTAGAAATGTTTTAGCTTTTCTTGTTTTAATTGTCTGGTTGCTTGGCGCTGTATGTTCGAGCATACATATTTATATCCCTTATTCCCTAGCACCTACTGTATACTACCTATCTTCATATCTCACTCGTTATTTTTTTCTTTTCTGTTTCCCCGGTATCTGCCGCATTGTGCCCTGCGTAAAAATTAATGCTGCGATGCCTCATTTACTATATTTATATTGTGTTGTGTTTTTTTTGGTTTTATCCTATGTTTTGTGAGATTTTGTGTTTAGGTGGTTTAGTTTTCTTGGTATTTAGTTTTATGTTTCTTTGTTTGCCTTCTTTCTCTGTTCTCTTCGGCCTTCGCCCTCTTATCCTCTTTTTGTGAGTAGTAGTCTGTTATTTATGTGTTGTTTCCCACGTTTGGGGTCCCGCGCGTGTTTATTCGTTGGTGTTGTGTGTGTGTGGTGGTGTTAGGTAGTGTTGGTTTATTGTGATATATGTAGTGTAGGTGTGGGCTCCGCCCGTTCTGTTTGCTGTGGCTGGGGGTGGTGGTGCGTGTTGGTTTGTTTGTGGGTGGGGTGGTGGGTTAGGTTAGTTGGTTGTGGTGGGTTTATTATGTGTTGGTTTATGTGTGTATTATTTAGTGTTGGTAGGTGATGGGGGTAGTTTTTTTAGTATAGTGTTATGTTATGTGGGTTGTTGTGTTGTCCCCCCCGTCTATTTCGTTTCGTTTTGCGTTGTTGATGCGCGTGTGTGTTGCGGTTGCCCTTTTCCTTTTCGCTTATATCCCTGTAGTTACGTCTTTATTTTATATTTCCTCTTCGTGCCATACCCCTACGTCTTTACGCGCTAGTATCTTACCCTTAATTATATCTCTCTAATATGTTGCGCCACGTGTTTATACTCCTTTGTCCTTCATAATATAGGCGCTGGCGATGTACCGTCATTATCTCATTATACTAGACTCATCCGCCTCCCTTTACTCCCCCTTTATTTATCCCTCCCCCTTTCTTCTTCGTGCTAGGCCTTTTACCTAGCCTCCCCCACCTGTTCCCTTTCCTCATTACCCTTGTATATATTAATATATTATATTTTCCTGCTCTATTTATTCTTCAAAACCATACTATAGTGTCATAATATATATATAT
>JABUQX010080837.1:7500-17458 GCA_015478945.1 Trachelipus rathkii
TACACTGCTTAACAAAAAAAGGTGAAATTTTTCTTGGATGGACTTTTGTATGCAGATATATAGTATTATAGGTGCTGATTCCATTTTATTCTCGAGATTCTTGCAGTACACAATCTCGGTTTTCGTGCAATCAATGGGATCCATAATTTTTTGGCATATTCCCAGGCAGTGCAAGAATTCATGTGCCGCACACGTAGGCTGTAATCGACGTTACTTTCCGCTAAGTATCTACATAGCAGCAGTTACTGCGGTCGATATCAGGGGGGGAAGCATGTGGTAACTTTAGTCCGTCTACATGTATGGATGGCAATGACCTGGATGATGTCTTATCATCCATCTGAAATACGTCGATGGTCGTCATTTGTTCACGCCAGGGTGAACTGAACGATCTTGAATGAGAGTTGTATTTGCCGAAGTTGTTCTGAGCTGTTGGCTTCGAGTTGCATGAAAAATGACTGCTAGACCATGGCACAAGAGTAACATTTTATCGTAACGAGCAGCAAGCTGCGGAGGCTCTTTCCAGTCAGAATGGTAACCTTGTTATTGCAGTGAAGTTGCGGCTCTACTAGCTATGGGACCTCCAGCATACGATGCAGGTGAGTGGCGCCTGTTTATTGACACTTCCAAGAGCTAAAGTGTGTGTTGTTACACAACGGCAAAAGGTATGCTTCGGTTCCAGTAAGGGTACTAGGGTACGGATGAAGAGAGGAGTATGCCAAAAATCAGACAGCTTGGAGACGGCTACCAATATGCAGGTACATCATGGAATGGTAAATATACGTCAACTCAAAAAAATGGTAAACATTTTGCTTGGTCAGCAAGCAGGTTTCAACAAATATACCCTGCTCCCTGTGCTATTGGGACAGCCGGGCGTCAAGGTCACTGGACCAAAAGAGAATGGCCACCGAGGGAAACCGTTGAGGCGGTGACAAGAAAATCGTATGTTGAACTACTTGTACAGAGAAGAAAACTCATCTTACTCACTACACAATAAAACTGGTTTGTTGAAACAATTTGGTGAAGGCCTTGGCCCATGATGGTGAATGCTTCCACTATATATGCTCAACACGTTTCTGGTCTGAGTGACGAGAAGAAAAAAGCTGGAATATTTTGATGGCCCCACAAATACGGACAACTACCTCGTGATGCTGCCTTTGCTCACAATGACTGTGTTTAGGCAAGAGCGTGGAATGGCTTTTTTCAGATGTACAAGAATTTTCTGGGGAACAGGAAGCCGAGAACTCACTAACATTGTACAGGAACTTCCTGGACAGTTTTCATTCTCATGGATGTTGAATGAGATAAAGTTGCACTACTTACATTCTCACTTAAGAAAATTTCCGCTGATAACCTAGGCGATGTTAGTGATGAGCAGGGTGAACGCTTCAATCAAGATAAAGTTAATGGAAGGACGTTACCAGGGACAAGTGGGATATCAATATGAATGGCCGCCTTTTGTTGGAGCTTGATGCGGATATTCCAGACGCTAATGCACAGTAAGACTCGTCTTACGAAGCGAAGGTTACTAACCATCGTAGTATGTTTTTTCATTAACTAAACCATCTTTATTACATTATTGTCTGTCCCATATTACTTTATTCATAGTTGTATTATATGTTTAACATATTTCTATCAAAGACAATGTATCATACCATTGCGATTTGTTTCTCTCACTTCATATATATATATTATATATATATATATATATATATATATATATAATTATATATAATATATATTATATATATATATATAATATGTATTAATATTATATATATTATTATATATATATATATATATTATATATATATATATCCCTTTGTGGGACTACGACCTCTTGAAAAAGGTAAAAATCAAAAAATTTTCCAAATCTGTGTTACACACATTATCTCACAAATGCGATGTGTATGCAAAAACCGATTACATTTTTTGGAATCAGCACATCTAATCAATTGTGAAAACCCCGTCCAAGAAATTTTATGTTTACCAGTGTTATATTCAAAGAGTAATAAAACAAAAAGTAAATAATTATTTCTTACCTGTAGCAAACCATTCACATATTAAAAATTAATTAATGAAAATTGAAAAGTTCGTAGTTAAAAGATATTAGACTAAACTTCATTTGAATAAGCTCTAAGATTAAAATGACAGAACATTAGAGTTTTCCATTTTCAGGGGATAACCTATTTCTTGTGTCTTCATAAATATTTTCCTCCTGTTCTAATTATTCTTTCACTTTCGACTGATGACGGTGGAGCTGAAAGGTATTTTATTGCTAGTTTTTTCAAATTCAAAAACTATTTCCAGTGTTTTTTCACCCCAATTGAAGGGAAAATCATTGTCTTCACTGGTCAACAGTAGGCACTTGTATATGTTTATTTCTTTGATGTAATTCGTTGTAGCCTTTTCTTTTATGTACAATATCAACAATCGTCAGAAGACATTGGGACTTTTCTTTTTCACTCTCACTTTCTTTTCTGTAATGATGATTTTGATGCCACAATTTGTTAAACAATCCATTAAAGAAGTGAAAATTGGAACTTCAGCTTCACTTTCCCCACTACGTAAATCATAGTCAGCAGAAGAGTCAGGAGCTGAAATTTTCAATGCATTTCTTTCCATGCCTCAAAGACCATATTTTTTACTGATTCATCTGATTTCATGTTGAAATAGCTGAAGTCGCAGATCTAAGCAGTAGCTACACACAAAGATTTATCCACATAGAAACTTAGAAAGTTTTTTTTTTCTACTGATTTCTTTAGCTCTTCAACGGTGTAATTATTCCACTGAAGCTTTTTGCTTTTAATTGCTTATTTAAAAATAGATTTAATGCTAAAATGGAAGGGATCACTTGGGCGACCGTTACTTCACGTTTAATGCTTGTTTTAGTGATGTTGTCAAATGGGCTCAAGTAAATGGCATAATATTTTGCCACTGGAAAAATCAGTCAACATTTTTCTGATTGCATTCAGCAGCCTATATGGATAGGGGAACTTTTTTGTTCAAACAATCTTTTAGTATCATAAGTTCTGTTTCAGCGTGTAGAAACGTCTTGAATTTAATTTATGCTGTTTTGACATCAGCTTGCATTTGTAAAGTTTTTAAGCTTTTTGCAGCTGCCTGTTGCTGAAATTGGTGAAATGAGCGGATTGTCTGCAAGTAGATAAAATATCTTTAACAGACTTCTGACATAATATTGAATCGTGATTGCATAGTTGCAACATGTGAATAAAACATGAAATTGTTAGCAAGCCACTCTCCCTTATACCAGCTACCACTGTTTGGTCATTCTCCCCCGTATCACTAATTGATTCTATTTTTAGAATATTGAAAAATGTCAAGGCCCCTTATAGGATCTGACAAATGAAAAAGATTTTCGCCATATGGCTAACAAAATTTGCTATAATTTTTATTTTTTTTGGAAAATAAGTTTCTAAAATTTTCAATTTTTACCCCAAAAATCTCAGACTTATGTTGACGTAATTTCTTGTTTATAAAGCTCAATATTCGGCCCGAATAGTTCGGCCAAAAGCCGAATACCGAATATTTCGGTATTTTGGCCGAATTGGCCGAATACCGAATACTTACCGAATTTCGGCACATCCCTAATATATATATATATATATATATTATTAATAATTTATTACTACTAATATATATATATATAAATATATTATATTATATATATTTATATATATATATATATAATATATATATATATATATATATATATATATATATATATATATATATATATATGGGAAAAACATATATTTTCTTCTCAACTCCATCCCTAAATATCTAAAAATTTTAACCAGATCCAAGAATTTTATTTATCAATCTGTCTCAAAAATTAAAATGAAGTCGTTCAAAGCTAATGGATGAATAAATATTTGGAAATCAATATGTTTTATAACTCTAAATATCAAATAGAAAATTATACCACAGTAAATGATAAAGTAGATTAATTGGTAAATAGCTCAACCAAGTAGTAGAAAGTCAAAGTCAGTAAATATGTATTGAAAATATTCATGTAAAATTTTTTATTATCTTCAGTGAACACTCTCATTCACTTAGTTAATTGTAATTTACTGTTATTTTCAAGCTGTAAGGGAAAGAAATGGGTGTCACTTTATGGTATTGGAATAGTTTTGTGTATCGAGGTACAGGCATATTATATGTATATATATAAATTTATGCACTACTTATAGTCTTGTTTCTGTTGTATCCTTTTTTTGGTTTGTTTGCTTGCTTCAGAAACCAACAGCTGAAAATCTTACAGCAAGCAGGTAGGGAAATTAGGAAGACAAAAAATAGCAGATATGCTTTTCAAATTTCAAAAATTTCAATGACTGTTTTTGAAAGAAAGCAATGCTTTCATTTGCCTACGCTGAAATGCAAGCAATGTTGTGATTGGTTCATAACGAATCTCTTTCTTTTTAATTGGCTTCCTCCTCTTTATGGCATTTTCAAACAAAGAATTAAATAATTTTAATAAAAAATATTTAAGCATTTTTCTTCAAAAATTTTCACCACAATAAATACTAAAAATATTTATTATAAAAATAAACTTTTTCTATATACAAAGCCATATAATGTTATTTTTTTTTTTTTTTTCATAAAATGAACTTAACGCGTCAATGAAGCAAAAGAGAGAGGCGAAATTAAATGGCAAGGTTCGAATAAGAACTTGAAAAAGATTTTTAACTTATAAATTTAAAATAATAATATTACATTGGTCCAATTAAAATTGATGAAAAAATTTAGTGAGTTCAGATGAGTTGGTCAACATTTTCAAAGCTTATTTTGCTTCAATGTTTGCTGAGGAAAGATTAGATAACAGTTTGGAGACTAATAGTTTTGGTATGCATGTAACAAATAGACTTCCAGAATTTGAATTTGAGGGTAAAAGATATAAACGAATATTGGACATAAAGATCTAAGTGAAGCTGCAAGGCTCTGGTGGGTATAAGTATATGGTGAATTCTGAAGGAGTTGTAGTACCGATGCATTGCAAAGGGCACTGTATTTGATTTGTAAGCGATCTAATTAACATTGGTGAGGTAACCCAGATTGAATGGAAAACAGCAATGTTTGTGACTATTTATAAGAAAGGTAGTAAAGGAAAGATTTGGAAATTATGGCCAGTTAGTTTTAACATCTCTGTTTGTAAAAGTTCTGGAAAAGTTACTGAAGAAATTGAATTTGAGGTAAAAGATATTAAAATCTTTACTGGACCATCTAGATTCTAGTGAAGCTGCAGGCTCTGGTGGTATATATATGGTAGAATTCTGAGAGGGTAGTACCAGATTGCAAAGGCAATGTATTTGATTTTTAAGCGATTTATAACATTTGTGAGGTACCAGATGCACTGGAAAACAGCATATGTTGTGCCTATTTCTAAGAAAGGTGTAAGGAAGATTTGGGAAATTATAGGCAGTTGTTTAACATCTCTGGTTGTAAAAGTTCTGCAAAAGTTACTGAAAGGTCATATCTATATAGAGATAAACAAGGGCTGGTATGACTCCCAGCATGGTTTCCGAAAAGGGTAGTCATGTCAGACAAACTTTTAGAATTTATGGAATACATTACTGACTGCATTGAACTGAGGAGATCCAGTTGATTATTATATATTTAGACTTTAGCAAAGCTTTTGATAAGGTTCCCCACATAAGACTGATGAAGTTATTGCAATGTGGTATAGGTGGAGTGGTACATGTTTGGATTAAAGGAGTGGTTGGGGAATAGAAAACAGTGTGTACAACTAAATGGCAATAAGTCATCAAGGGGGGAAATAGTGAAGATTGGTGTCCCACAGGGTTTCATGTGCTGGGCCATTATTGCCCTCACGCAGTTTTCAGATCATTTTGAATCTTACATACTTCATATTTTAATTGAGGTATCCACTTCGGTATCAATCTGCAAAATTTTAGAAACCTTGCATTTAAGTCCCTGGTCTAAATCAATTTATTATCTTGATGGAACAATAGTGGGCCCGAGCACTGAACGCCTGTGGGACACAATCTTCACTATTCCCATGATGAACTTATTGCCATTTAGTTGTACCACTGTTTCTTTATTCCCCAACCACTCTTTAATCCAACCATGTACCACTCACCTATACCACAGCAATAACTTCATCAGCCTTATGCGGGGAACCTATCAAGAGCTTTGCTAAAGTCTAAATATATAATATCAACGGATCCCTCAGTCAATGCGTCAGTAAATGGTTTCATAAATTCTAAAAGGTTTGTTTGACATGACCCTTTCTGAACATGCTGGAGTCATACAGCACTTGTTTATCTCTATATAGCCTATAACCCTTTCAGTGGCATTTTTCCAGAACTTTTACAACCAGAGATGTTTAAATAACTGGCCTATAATTTCCAAATCTTCCTTACTACCTTTCTTATAATAGGCACAACAATGTGTATTTCCAGTCATCTGGTACCTCACCAAATGTAATAGATCGCTTAAAAATCAAATACAGTGCCCTTTGCAATGCTGGTACTACACTCCATTTCAGATTCTAACATAATATTACCAATGAGGCTGCAAGCTTTCACTTAAGATTATATGGTCCAATATTCGTTTAATATCTTTTACCTCAAATTCAAATTCCTGTAAGTAATTTTCCAGAACTTTTACAACCCAGAGATGTTAAACTAACTGGCCTATAATTTCCCAATCTTCCTTACTACCTTTCTTATAATAGTCACACATATGCGTTTTTCCGTCATCTGGTAACTCACCAAATTGTTATAGAATCGCTTACAATCAAATATGCTTTGCATGCTGGTACTAACACTCCTTCAAATTCTACCATATATATCCACAGAGGCCTGCAGCTTCACTTAGATCTTTATGTCCAATATTCGTTTAATATCTTTTACTAATCAAATTCCTGGAAGTATTTGTTTACAGTGCATACTAAACTATTAGTCTCCAAACTGTTATCTAATCTTTCCTCAGCAAACATTGAAGCAAAATAAGCTTTGAAAATGTTGACCAACTCTTATCTGAACTCACTAATTTTCATCAATTTTAATTGGCACCAATTGTAATATTATTATTTTCTCAATTCATAAAGTTAAAAATCTTTTTAACGTTCTTATTATACACTCTGCCCATACTTAATTTCTGCCTCTCTCTTTGCTTTCCTTATTGACTGGTCTTAGATTCATTTTTATAAAAAACAAAACAAAAATAAAACATTTATATGGCAATTTGGTCTATAGAAAAGCTTTCCCTCACTTCCCTCTTTATATAACAAATTATTTCTTAGTCATTTATTGATGGTGAAAATTTTTGAAGAAAAACTGCTTAATATTTTTTTATAAAGTTCTTTAATTCTTTGTTTCGAAAATGCCATAGAGGGGAAGCCAATTTAAAAACGAAGAGCATTCGTTATGAACCACATCCAACATTGCTTCACATTTCAGCCGTAGGCAATAAAGATTGCCTTTCTTTCAAAAACAGTCATTGAAAACTTTTTGAAATTTTGAAGCCATATCTGCCTATTTTTTGTCTTCCCTAATTCTCCTACCTCGTTGCTGTAAGATCTTCAGCTGTTGGTTTCTTGAAGCAAAGTAAACAACAAAAGACTATACAGAAACAATACTATAAGTAGTGCATAAATTCTTTCTATCATATACCATATAATGCCTGTACCTCGATACACAAAACTACTTCCAATACCATAAAGTGACCCCATCTTTCTTTTCCTTACAGCTTCAAAATAACAGTAAATTACCAATTACACTATGTCGCATTTTAGAGTGTTTCACTGAAGATAAAAAAAATTTACATGAATATTTTCAATACATATTTACTGCTTTTGACTCTTCTATACTTGGTTGAGCTATTTTACCAATTAATCTACTTTATCATTACTGTGGTATATTTTCTATTTGATATTAGAGTTATAAAACAATATTGATTTCCAAATTTTATTCTCATTACGCTTTTGAACGACCTTCATTTCCAATTTTTGAGGACGATTGATAAATAAAATCTCTTTTGGATCTGGTTAAAATTTTAGTATTATTTAGTATTATTCATATGAGAAGAAAATATATGTTTTTCCCATATATATATATATATATTATATATTATATAATATATATATATATATAATATAATATATATATATATATATCTATATTATATATATATATTATTATATATTATATATATTATATATAATATTTATAATATATATATATATATATGTATATTAGGGATGTGCCGAATATTCCGAATATTCGGTATTCGGCCTATTCGGCAAAAATGCCGAATATTCGGTATTCGGCTTTTTGCCGAACTATTTGGGCCGAAATAATTGAGCTTTATAAACAATAATTACGTCAACATAAGGGAAAGTTATTTCAATTTAAAATTGAATTTTAGAAACTTATTTTCCCAAAAAATAAAAATTAGCCAAATTCTTTGTAAGGGCCAATTTGGGAAAATCTTTTGGTCATTTGTCAATCCTATAGGGCTTGACATTTTTTTATATTTCTAAAAAATATAATAAATTAGTGTATAAGGGATAATGGACCAAACATGGAAGCTGGTATAAGGGAGAGTGACTTGTTATCAATTTCATGTTTTAATTCACATGTTGCAACTATGCAATCACGATTCAATATTATGTCAGAAGTCTGTTAAAGATATTTTATCTACTTGCAGAAGCATTCCTCTCCTTTTCACCATTCAGCAACAGCAGCTGCAAAGCTTAAACTTTACAGATGCGCTGAATGTCAAACAGCATAATTAATTCAAGACGTTTTACCGCGGAACAGAACTTAGAAAAATATGCTTAAAAGATTGCTTGAACAAAAAGTTCCCTATCCATATACGCTGTTGAATGCAATCAGAAATGTTGACTGCTGCTTTTCAGTGGCAAAATTATTCATTTACTTGAGCCATTTGACACTAAAACAAGCATTTAACGTGAAGTAACAGTCGCCCAAGTGATCCTTCCATTTTAGCATCAATCTATTTTTAAATAAGGCAATTAAAAGCAAAAGCTTCAGTGGAATAATTACACTCGTTGAAGAGCTTAAGAAATCAGTAGAAAAAAGACTTTCTAAGTTTCTATGTGATAAATCTTTGTGTGTAGCTACTTTCTTAGATTTGCGATTCAAGCCAATTTTTCAACATGAATCAGATGAATCAGTAAAAAATATGATCGTTGAGGCATGTAAAGAAATGCATGAAAATTTAGCTCCTGACTCTTCTGCTGACGATGATTTACGTAGTGGGGAAAGTGAAGCTGAAGGGTTCCATTTTCTCTTCTTTAATGGATTGTTTTTAACGAAATTGTGGCATCAAAATCGTCATACAGAAAAGAAAGTGAGAGTGCAAAAAGAAGTCCATTCTTCTGACGATGTGATTATTGTACATAAAAGTAAAAGGCTACATACGGAATTACATCAAGAAATAAACAAATATATAAGTTTTCTACTTTGACCAGTGCAAGACCAATGATTTTCCTTCAATTGCGTGAAAAAACACTGGAAATAGTTTTAGGAATTTGAAAACGTTAGCAATAAAAATATCTTTCATGCTCCACCGTCATCAGTCGAAAGTGAAAGAATTTAGAACAGGAGGAAATTTTTATGAAGCCACAAGAAATAGGTTATCCCCTGAAAATGGAGAAATGCTAATGTTCTGTCATTTTAACTTAGAGCTTAATTCAATGAAAGTTTAGTCCTAATATCTTTAACTACGAACTTTTCAATTTTCAATTAATTATTTTAATATGTGAATGGTTTGTATAGGTAAGAAATAGTTAATTACTTTTTGTTTTATTACTTTTGTATATAAAACTGGTAAACATGAAATTTCTTGGACGGGGTTTTACAATTTGATTATAGATGTGTAGAGTCGGAAAGTGTAAATCGTTTTGCATGCCAATGGCACTTTGTGAGATTGTGTAACACAGTTTGGAAAT
>JABUQX010080838.1:12500-15000 GCA_015478945.1 Trachelipus rathkii
ATATATATATATATATATATATATATATATATATATATATATATATATAATATATATATATATATATCATATATATATATATAGTATATATATATATATTATATAATCTAATATATAGAGAGAGAGAGAGAGAGAGAGAGAGAGAGAGAGAGATTCATGCATTAAAAGTCGAAACTGAAATTATCATTAAGAATTTTATACAAAAAAAAACTAATTTCGGTGGTGTAGCAGTTCCCAACCTATTTCTAATGTTGCTGTGCACAATTCCAAAAGTTGAAAATACCCTTTCAACATTAGCAGTTGATGAAGTTGCTGACAATATGCTTATTATTTTATATATGACCTCATCTAATTTTTCTTTGAGAGAGCTGTAGTCGGTCGAAGGAGGCAACCCTGACAATGGCGAATCAAAAAATAGGTAATTTTTATGAAATGGAGGAGAAATTGCTCTTAATTTTATTCCATAATTTCCACTGCTTTTGAATACTCATCCTCTGGGAAGAACTGTGGTCTGATATCTTGGGTTAAAATATAACGACTAATAATTGAGCTTTTGTTACTGCCTAATGATACCGTCCTTTTCCTTTTTGCTAAATCTTGTCCTGCTTGGTGGCGTGGATTAAGCTGTTTCTAATGGCTCCAATCTTCATATTTTTCCCAATATAAACAACATCACTTAGTTTACAGTCATTGCCTTCTAGCTTGGTTGATGCTGTGGCCAAACACTCCACAAATGAGTTTTATTATAACTTTTGAAATGTGGCATCGATGGGTAGAAAATGAATTCCGAAGAGCTCGAAACAAGAATCATGTTTTAAAGATATTAATTTACATATATATATATATATATATATATATATAATGATGTATATATATATATATTATATATATATATATATATAATAATATATATATATATATAGTATATATAGATCATGTGCTCAATAATATAAAATCAGCAGAAATTTTTTATTGCTTGTCAGGTTGTACGTCGCGTCGATGCGTTGTGCTAAGGAATATTGAGATATTGACCTGAAGTGGTTATGTCAACACATAGCTGGAGCCGAAGAAAAACATTTAATAAATACATTTTTTTAAATATTTTATAAACTGTTTTTTATGGGTTTAACCATAGGTTTTTTTTTTATGTGGTTTAAAACATGGGTTTGAACCAATAGTTTCAAACCAAGGTTTAAACCATCCCAAACTATAGAACTATCTAAGGATTGGAGGTGATCTTCTCAATTAATATATATATATAGTATACATATATATATATATATATATATATATATATAGTATAGTATATATATATTATATATATATAATATATACTTAATATATATATATATATATATATATATATATATAGTATATATAGCACAAACGAACATTGCTAAGTTGGATGAGAGTATTAATGGCCAAATAATATATAATTATAATTTGTCCAGTTTGTCTACATCAGACCAATAAATTTGGGATATAGATAATGACAATGAGTGTTTTATAACTGGAGAAAAAATCTTTCCTAAATTTATGTAAAATAATATTATAGTATATATATATATATATATATAATATAATATATTATATATATATATATATTATTATTATATATATATATTATAGTATATATATATATATATATATATTATTATATTATTATTATTGGGGCATTGCGAACGAGGTTGTTTCAACGCCTCAAGAACATCAGTCCTTTCATCTTTCTACACGACAATTTCTTCCACATAACTTAAAAATCTTCTTCGAAAACACAAACTCAAACTTGTCGTCTAGGTGTTTCTTGTTCTCATTAATCTTAATTGGATGATCACATTGTTCTCTTTCTAACAAACTTCTGAGAGGTTGGGTGCTCTGAACTCCTTTCAGATTTTCATACGCTATTCATTGCTTGTTTTTTATAAGGTGTTAATCGTACCTGTATGTAGTATTTTTTTACACCATCTGGGTTGGTTTCTTTCACACAGCTTTCCTTGAAAAGGTTGAGTCTAGAAATTTCGTCATCACAAATCACAACTCACTTCTCTCTCTCTCTCTCTCTCCTTTCTCTCTCTCTCTCTCTCCTTCTCTCATTCTCTTTCTCTTTCTCCTCTCACTTCTCTCTCTCTCCCTCTCTCCCTGCTTAGTCTCTCTCTCTCTCTCTCTCGTCTCTCTCTCTCGTCTCCTCTTCTCTCTCGTTCTGCTCTCATCTCTCCTCTCTTCTCTCTCGTCTCGTCTGTCTCTCATCTCTCTCTCTCTAAATGTCGAATTGTTGCTTTAATCTTCCCCTTCTATGCATGAAGACCTGAAACGGTCTCTTAACGCCCAGTCACGAAACTTGCTCGCATTAAGGACTCGTTCGTGCGACAGGATTTTTTACACAGTCTCATCTTTTATCTATCCATCTTTTATCTATCTTTTATCTATCTATCTATCCAAACTTAACTGCAATGCTCATTCTTCTCAGTTTCCAACTACCCTTGGATTGTAACACTTTTAC
>JABUQX010080839.1:0-17947 GCA_015478945.1 Trachelipus rathkii
CCACATTATCATCCATGTTATTTATGACCAGTTTGAGCATAGTGTTAAAGTTAATTATTTCACTAGTTGTTTTGTTTAATGTTAATCCTTTAGCCTTTATTATATGATCTATGGATCCGTCCTCTTTTATAATTCGTACAGCGTAAGATTTAGGACCTGTACATACAAAGGCATCAGCACTATTACCCTCTCCTATTTCGTCAGTTAAATCTCCCAAAAATTTCCCTACAGCCGGATCCGTTTCTCCCTCCCCTGTTACAAAGACACAGCTATCGGTGTCACAGTATAAGACTCTTTGTCCTAACTCCTCAAGAAGATTATATAGTTTCACTCTAGCATGAGCTGTAGTGAAAGCAGCTATAGCTATATTAGTGCTTCTGGTTGTTTGCTCTGCAAGAGAAGTATACTTCACAGAAACAATATATCTCTTACCTATACAGGAGACATCCTGTACTTCTACATCTGCTCTTCTAAACAACTTCCATACCTCAGCATCGGTGTGACAGATTATATCTTCACAATGTGGAGTACGTTCGGCAAATTTTCCCCAAAGAGAATTAAGGCATAATTTCGCTATAAAACGAAGCCCAGCATTCTTCTCTATCTTTTCTCTATCGAGTTTCACCCCCTCGATTCTTTCAAAGTCCTCTATGAATTGATTGAACATGGGACTATCGAACCCTGGTATTCCTGCTGGTAAACCTGAATGCCTCAGTCTTTTATCTCCAAGAGATTTTTTATATATCTCAGTGAACCAATCCTATCTTAGGTGTAATGTCCTTATCTTCATTATACTTGTTGGTGATTTCTACGTAATTTCCTCGTATATTATTGGAGTGCACTCTCCACTCCTTAATTTCTGGTGTAGTTATATGAACTCCACGGAATATTCATTGTGAGGTTGTACGGGTGGGAGGTTATAATCAGGATATATTATTCACTCTTATGATTGAGTTAGCAGCGAGCGTTATTCGTACGAGTGGTGCTAATAATGTTACGTGAGCATACTGCACACGTGGGGGGTGTTATAAGGAGATACGGACCACGCAGCTCCTCTCCGATGGTAGCATATAATCCACGTGAGTGCAGTCTTCTATATTCGGAGTTCGAGCGCCATGTAAGCAGATTTGGATGACTACGCACCATAGTCTCCGTGAACTGTGCCAAAGAGCTCATCTGTTTTTCTCGTGTATAGATAACGACATATCTCAGAACTAGGAGAAGTTTAGTATATGATATTATATAGGGTGTTGGTGCGTGTGGACTCAGAGTTAGAGATCGTGGAGTCTGGTGAGGGTGGATATGAACTGACGAGTTGTGCTGCCTCTCCGTGGCAGATATTGGCCGGTTGGAGAGGGAGTTATCTTGAGTGCTTATGAGTCGGCAGCTGGAATGTATGTGTGATAGGAGAGGTTCACGTGAGAGATATATAGATACATTAGTGTGATTCTAAATCACTTCCTCTCACTAACGCATTCTCCCATAACTACATCTCAAGTTGTACCGACGATATCGCGACACCCACCTCTCATAATGTGCTTATGGTGTAGTGATACTTGGTAGGCGTGCTTACCATACATAGATGCTTCTTGGCTCTTCCTTCCTCATTGTTATCATTATCATCATCATTAGCGGTCCACGAACAGACCGTACTTTTGCCTTCTTTTTTCATGGTTTCCCATTCGCATTCCCATACCCTCACCACTTCGAATCCACTATCCTTATAAGCTTTCTCCTGTGCCATAGTCTTCGTGTACATATCTAAAGCCGAGGCTTCATCATGTCGGGTCTTTCCCTTTTCACATCCCTGATGACCATGCCATGCGCACCCGTGGAATAGATATACTATTCGTTTCTTCTCGACAGGTCCTGTACCATTGCGCTCAGCAGGCCGTCAATATCTTGTTGGCGCGACTGTATACACTTCTGACTACTCAGATTGCTGTGCACTGTTGTTCAGACAGATCTGCTGTCACGGTCTACGGCTGCAGAAGCTTATCTCCGTGTTCTGTAAGTCTATGTCGTGCACTTATATAATTAACATTCCAAAACAACTCGAATTATTTATTATTTCTAAGTTGGATAAAATCGGCATCATTGATAGGTCTATATTTTGAAGCAGGAACTTCAGCATACCCATCAGGGAATGCTGCTTTATTCATCAATTTAAATCCTCTTTCTCCACCATTTGCGAGCATGAGTTATATATTTTGTCCCGTATATTATTATGTCTGCCCACTAACAGACCTCCAGAGCGTACAGTTTGCAATACCATCACATATCGTTAAGAATTAACGTACGATATGTTTTCTGTATTGCCGACAGCTGAAGCCGTAAGAATAATTTTTCTGTTCGCCTCGACCTAGATGAGCTATTGTATTCTCTTCTAAAAATGTAGTTTTAAAGATTCTAAAGCATAAAGACGCAATAGTACAACAATCAACTAAACAGTCCATCTTAAACATATCTCGAAACATGTTACGGAAAGCTTCGAAACTTTTCCGTAAGATATTTCTACATCTTGGACACAGTATTTAATACATTCCTTCTTAATATCATAATCCCTGTTAGTAAACGATGCATACCATTCAATAAACTCATTTGTTTCAGTATCATTCATTCGATCTACTTCAAACATATCGATATAAGGAATAGGGCCTACATAATCTAGATTAGTACGAGTAAGAAACTTATAGGGAAAGAACCCCTTTTCCAAATTACCGGTCTAAACCCATACATTTTGGTAAGGCTTTTAAGGCACAAGGGCCTATAATTAAGTGTATCGTTTAATTAAACATCGATAGTTTTTAAATGATGTCAGTGGCGATGATATTTGTGGCCTCTTTTATTGGATTACCTTTATACAGCAAATCGCTTCCGGTCTCAATAACAATCTATTATACCGAACTGAGTAATCCAAAAGCGCCTCCATTATGGGCCCGCTACAACTATTATTAGCATCTTTATGTCGTTCAGCAAAAGTGCGCAATCAATCAAGACTTTCAGTGTACGGTGGACAGTTGATCTAATCTGAGGGGGCAGTTTCTCATCATGATCTGACGGTTCCTGCTGTTTTAATTTATTTTGAAATTATTCAGTTATCGGTGGATTGGTGTCATAGCAGCTTGCCTCGATCACTTGGTATGTAGCTGGCTCGCATTCTTTTTTTTCGCTACATTATACATACAACTGTGCTTACAAGTATGTATGGAACCATATCTATTTCCTCGTTATTATTGTCGGGATTAATCTGGTGATTGTGTTGGTATGTTTCTATGTCATAGTAAATAGTATGTGTATTTTTAGGTTACTCGCCTTCTTTTAGTTCTTTAATCACTATAGGTTTCATATAACATTCATGCTTACCATCAAGAGGATTATACGATTCATAGCAAACCTTGCAATGTATTTTTTCACATTCATGCCGTGTTTTAAGTTGTTTATCGGGTGTTACTAGTGTATTGCATTTTGGACAAATATAGATTTTACCACACAATTCCTTATGACTTTCAAAACAATTAGCATTGTAAAAGTTACGGTTACATTCGTTGCAGTATAGTAATTGTTCACCATCAAGCAATTTACCTGGACAATCATACTTTAAGCATTGTTTACAATTATAATACAAACATTCTTTGTCATGATGATGTATGATATTATCTACAAAGATGTAACATTTAGAACAAAAAATATCACCTCTGATATTACAGCGGTTAAGTCCCTTGTCATGTTAAATGGGTATTTACACCTCAGTACATAGAAATATGTTCAGCAATCTATCGAACCTAAAACGTATACCTGGTTTCTTCGATACTTTCGTTCAGCTAGTCTATCAGCCCACCATCTGATCCTTTCTCCCTCATCATTACTTACTTCTATACACAAAGATCCTACATTTTAAGACTCTCTCTATTACTTCAAATTTATCAGAACTTAATGGCTCAGCATATTTTAATTTGCACTGGTCAGCGATTTTCTTTCCCTCTGTTTTCAACGCATTAGACGCAATATTATGGGCTGTTTTACCAGCCTTATACATTTTGCCCATAGCAATAGCTTTAAATCCACAACCTACAGTATCATCGATTTTAATAGTTATTCGTTTCTTTTTATTTATTCTTGGACGTTCTGTTCTAAATAAATGAGATGTGTTCAATCCATCGACTCCCTCGAACTTTGCACCTGTAGGAATAATTATTCCTGACCCTGATGGGTTATGAACAATCTTTACTTCAATGATAAAATCAGAAAATGTATATTGATCTCCAGACTGAAATGCGGTTTCAAGTCTATTGCATAAATGAGATACTATATCCTCATCACTTATTTCTCTGAAAGGTACAACTACAACGAACTGGTTTCGTGCACCATCATTAAATGTGAAAGTAAAACGAGCCTCATACTGTCTATAGTTAATCTCCTCTCTTAGATGTCTAATGACATCTAATACGACTCTATTAAATGCATCGCTTAAGTCTAAACCCCTATTAAATACCCTGGACTCATCTACTCTAATCCTGTACTTGTGCACATCGAGTATAGCCAGACCTTTTTTCCCCATACGCAACCCTCTTCATATCGACGAAGTCAGCAGTGAAATCTTCAATTCTTTCCTTTTTTTCTGTCAAAAGAGAACATAAGATATAGTACAATAGTGGCACATCAAGTGTAAAGTTATATATATATACTATATATATTATATATATATATATATATTATTATAATATATATATAGTATATATTATATACGTATATATAGTATATATATATATATACTTATAGAAGAAGAAAAAGAAGAATGAGGCAAGAAGAAGAAGAAGAAGAACGAAGAAGAAACGAGGAAGACAGAAGGAAGATGGTAGAAAGAGGAGAAAAAGAAGGAAGAAGAAGAAGAAGAAGAAGAATGCAAGATGAGTATGGACAGTGGATTAAGGCGACAGAGGAAGAATATCAATAATACTACTAAGTGTTAGAATATAGAGTTATGTTCATAATATTAAAATGAGAATATCGCAATTCATATGAGCTAAAGTATACAAAATAAATATATGTATTCATCATAAATTTAAAAAGATGAAACAATAATAATAAAATATATTGCTTTATAGACTGATAATAATAATAAATAATAATAAAAAATAATAATAATAATAAATAATAATATAATAATAATACACTTTACTCCCTCTAGGAGAGCTATCTGCATGCACATCTTGCGTCGTTTCCTCTGGACTACCACTAACAGATCCATCTATCCCCATGTCTGCATTAGAGGAAGGTAAGGCTGAATGGTCCTCGTTTACTGTCGATTACCGCTGCTCTGGCAGCATCAGGACTCCCTTGGGCGTTTCTCCCAAACTGTCTACATTGTTTCGTGTAGTCTCTCAGTTTCCGACATAGTTGACGACGAGGTGCTCCAGGAAGCATTCAACTCGTCCGTTTTGGTTGCTTCTTCTATGACAAGGAACAGTTTCTCCTTTAAGTGTCGGCAAACGGATTCCTTTCGCATTGACCATTGGACATATTGGTATGAGAGGGTCTGGGAGTGGTCAATCGTCGTTTTGCTTGCTTCTTCTTACGACCAGCAATTGTTTTGCCTTTACTTCCCTCTATAGAGCTTTCATTTTGAGATTGTTGCTGGGGTGGTTGTTGTTGTTGTTGTTGTGGCAGTTGTCCATCTCGGCTGTCAGTATCATTCTTTCCGCCCTTAGATCCATCATTTGCTCCATTTGCACCACAACCAACACCATTGCTACCATTGATATAACAGAATGGCCGGAACTGTAATAATACAAAATAAATATAATAAAACTATCTTAAAATAAAGATTATTATAAAACTTTTGTAAATTAACATTTATACTGTTGTATATAAAATCTGAAAATTAACCTTTGTAAAATTTAAATATGTAACTAAAATTAGTCTTGTTACTTTCAATATAACACTTAAAAAAAAATGGTAAAATAAAATGAAAATGGAAATAATAATGGCGATAATAATAATAATAATAATAATAATAATAATAATAATAATAATAATAATAATAATTAATAATATAATATTATAACAGCAACAACAAAACACAGAACTTGTGCATTCGAAAACGAAAAAATGTCGATCCTTCAGGCTTTCGGTACAAACAGAATGCAGAACTTGATGAAAATGCTTGCTGTAAGTTTTATATGTTTTTTTTTTTTTTTTTTTTTTAAGGGCCAAGATCCAATTTTGGGCATTTTGGGCTGGGGCTGGCCCCCATTTTCACCCACCTAAAAAATGGACATAAATTCGGAATTTTCAGCGATTTGACTATATAAAACACCAAAATGCTATAGCTTTTTTTGCCCTCTTAAACGTTGATTTCCGGTGTTTTTCTGTGACTGTAGTCATTCTTTCAGAATTTTCAATTTTTCAAAATTCATGAAAATTCATGTTTCTGACATTTTTGGAGCAACTTCCATGAATTTTTTTACAAAAGACTTAAACTTGAAATATGCATAGATAGGTCCATTATTTAAAAAAGTACAGAAGCATTTTCGATTTTGAAGTTTTGTGCTCAGCGTCCACCAATTTCCAAAACCCCATTTTTTTTTGATTTTGAAATGAAAAAATTAGCGATAAATTTTTTTGTCTGGGCCGAAGTGGATGGAAGTTTTCCAGGGCTAGTAGTCGGAGGAGGACGCACATTCTTTACTTTAGGATTAGTAAGTTGTATTGACTTTGTTACGAATTGTATTGGAACAAAACTTTTCCAAAAAAAAAATTTCAAAATTTTTTTAAAAATTCTTTTGAGTATACAACAAAAATTATCTAAGGTAAAAAAGATGCATCTTTCACGACTACATATGCCCTGAAAATTTTCACCACTTGCACGAACAGAAAAAAAATATTATCGCAATTTTTCATTTCAAAATTCAAAAAAAAAATGGTTTGGAAATTGGTGGACGCTGAGCACAAAAACTCAAAAATCGAAAAAAAACAACCTCTGTACTTTTTTAGATAATGGACCTATTTATGCATATTTTTAGTGTGAAGTCTATTTTGTAAAAAAATTCTGGAAGTGCGTCGAAGAATGTCAGCAGAAAACATTGGAATTTTCGAGAATTTGAAGAAAAAAATGGAAAATTCTAAAAAGACATTGACACAGCACAGAAAAAACACCGGGGGAAATAACGTTTTAAGGGCAAAAAAAGGGAAAAAAGCTACATTTGGTGTTTATATAGTCAAAAAGCGGCTGAAAATTCCGAAAATTATGTCCATTTAGGTGGGGGAAAATGGGGGCCAGCCCCAGCCCAAAATGCCCAAAATTGGATCTTGCCCTTAATTTTAATTTTAATTATACAAAAATTTAATTTTTCAGATTTTATTATACAAAAGTATAAAAACGTTAATTTACATATTTAAATTTTACAAAAGTTAATTTTCAGATTTTATTATACAACAGTATAAATGTTAATTTACAAATTTTATTATAATTTTTTTTTTTAAAGTTTTAAGTTTTATTATATTTATTTTGTATTTTTACAGTTCCGGCCATTCTGTTATATCAATGGTAGCAATGGTGTTGGTGGTGGTGCAAATGGAGCAAATGGTGGATCTAATGACGGAAAGATCGATACTGACAGCCAAGATGGACAACTGCCACAACAACAACAACAACAACCACCCCAGCAACAATCTCAAAATGAAAGCTCTATAGAGGGAAGTAAAGGCAAAACAATTGCTGGTCGTAAGAAGAAGCAAGCAAAACGACGATTGACCACTCCCAGACCTTCTCAGACCAATATGACCAATGGTCAATGCGAGGAATCCGTTGCGAACACTAAAGGAGAAACTGTTCCTGGTCATAAGAAGAAGCAACCAAAACGACGAATGAATGTTCCTGGAGCACCTCGTGTCAACTATGTCGAAACTGAGAGACGTAACGAAAAATGCAGACAGCTTGTGGAGAACGCCCAATGGAGTCCGTTGGATGCTGCAGCAGCAGGTTCGACGGGTAACGAAGACCATCAGCCTACCATCCTTAAGCAGACATGCGGATAGATGGATCGTTAGTGGTTTAGCCAGAGGAAACGACGCAAAGATGCTGCATGCAGAGTAGCTGCGTGCGCGTTTGAGGAGTAAGGTATTATTATTATTATATTATATTATTATTATTATTTATTATTATATATTATTATTATCATTATAGTCGTGCAATATTTATTATTATTTTTCATCTTTTTACAATTTCATGATAATTACATTTATTTAGTTTTAGCTATAATTAAATTCATTTTATTAAAAATAATCTTTTTCGAGAATTGAGTATTATGACTATTCTTCTTCCTCTTCTCCTTCATGCTTCTTCTTCTTCTTCTCTTCTTTCTTCTCCTTCCTTTTCTCCTTCTTCTCCGATCATTCTTCTCTTCCTCGTTGCGTCTTTCTTCTTCTTCTTCTTCTTCTTTTCTTCTTCTTCTTCTTTCTTCTTCTTCTTCTTATTATATATATATATATATATATATATATATATATATATATATATATATATAATATTATATATATATATATATATATATATATATATATACTTTACACTTATGTGAACTATTTACTTATCTTATGTTCTCTTTTTTTTGACAGAAAAAAAGGAAGAATGAAGATTTCACTGCTGACTTCGTCGATATGAAGAGGGTTGCGTATGGGAAAAAGTCTGGTATACTCGATGTGCATAAGTACAGGATTAGAGTAGATGAGTCCAGGGTGTTTAATAGGGGTTTAGACTTAAGCGATGCATTTAATAGAGTCGTATTAGATGTCATTAGACATCTAAGAGAGGAGATTAACTATAGACAGTATGAGGCTCGTTTTACTTTCACATTTAATGATGGTGCACGAAACCAATTCGTTGTAGTTGTACCTTTCAGAGAAATAAGTGATGAGGATATAGTATCTCATTTATGCAATAGGCTTGAAACCGCATTCCAATCTGGGGATCAATATACATTTTCTGATTTTATCATTGAAGTAAAGATTGTTCATAACCCATCAGGGTCAGGAATAATTATTCCTACAGGTGCAAAGTTCGAGGGAGTCGATGGATTGAACACAAGTCATTTATTTAGAACAGAACATCCAAGAATAAATAAAAAGAAACGAATAACTATTAAAATTGATGATACAGTAGGTTGTGGATTTAAAGCAATAGCTATGGCCGAAATGTATAAGGCTGGTAAAACAGCCCATAATATTGCGTCTAATGCATTGAAAACAGAGGGAAAGAAAATCGCTGACCAGTGCAAATTAAAATATGCTGAGCCATTAAGTTCTGATAAATTTGAAGTAATAGAGAGAGTCTTAAAATGTAGGATCTTTGTGTATAGTAATATGGGGAAAGCAGGATTCATGTGGTGCAATAGACCCTACTGAAGAAAGATCGAGAAAACCATTAAACCGTTTAGGTTCGTGAGTGCCTGAACATTTTTCTATGTACCTGAAGTGTAATGTAATACATTAACATTACAAGGGACTTAACGCTGTATATCAGAGTGATTATTTTTTGTTCTTAAATGTTACATCTGTGTAGAGAATATCATACTATTCATCATGAGCAAAGATGTTGTATTATTAATTTGTAAAACAATGCTTAAAAGTATGATTGTCCAGGTAAATTGCCGTTGATGGAACAATTACTATAATACTGCAACGAATGTAACCGTAACTTTTACAATGCTAATTGTTTTGAAAGTCATAAGGAATTGTGTGGTAAAATCTATATTTGTCCAAAATGCAATACACTAGTAACCCCCGATAAACAGCTTAAAACACGGCATGAATGTGAAAAAATACATTGCAAGGTTTGCTATGAATCGTATAATCCTCTTGATGGTAAGCATGAATGTTATATGAAACCTATAGTGATTAAAGAACTAAAAGAAGGCGAGGAACCTAAAAATACACACACTATTTACTATGACATAGAAACTTACCAACACAACCACCAGATTTATCCCAACAATAATAACGAGGAAATAGATATGGTTCCATACATACTTGTAAGCACAGTTGTATGTTATAAATGTAGCGAAAAAGAATTGGGAGATCAACAATGTGAGAAGTGTATGACAAAACGAACTGAAATTTTCAAAATAAATTTAAATGCGGAAGGTATCTATGAGAAATGCCCTGTTGATCAATTCCTAACGTATCTTGCTTCTTTTGCTGAAACGCATAAAGATGCTAATATAGTTGTAGCGGCCCATAATGGAGGGCGCTTTGATACTCAGTTCGTGTATAATAGATTGTTATTGAGACCAGGCGGCATGCTGTTAAAGTAATCCAATTAAAAGAGCGCACAAATGATCATCGGCACTGACATCATTTAAAAACATCATGTTTAAAGATACACTTATACTTCATATGCCCTTGTGCCTTAAAAAGCCGTCTTACCAAATGTATGGGTTTAGACGTAATTTTTTGGAAAAGGGGTCTTTTCCCTATAAGTTTTCTACTCGTACTAATCTAGAACTTATGTAGGCCCTATTCCTTATATCATAGGTTTGAAGTAATCGAATGAATGATACTGAAACAAATGAGTTTATTGAATGGTATGCATCGTTTACTAACAGGGATTATGATATTAAGAAGGAATGTATTAAATACTGTGTCCAGGATGTAGATATCTTACGGAAAAGTTTCGAAGCTTTCCGTAACATGTTTCGAGATATGTTTAAGATTGATTGCTTAGTTGATTGTTGTACTATAGCGTCTTTATGCTTTAGAATTTTTAAAACTACATTTTTAGAAGAGAATACAATAGCCCATCTAGGTCGAGGCGAACAGAAAAATTATTCTTACGAAGGGATCAAATGGCTAGAGTTTATGGAACATTATACGGGACAAATTATAACTCATGCTCGCAATGGTGGAGAAAGAGGCTTTAAATTGATGAATAAAGCCGCATTCCCTGATGGGTATGCTGAAGTTCCTGTTTCAAAATATAGACCTATCAAAGATGCCGATTTTATCCAACTTAAAAATCTAGTTGTAGATGAAACTCTAAAAACCCAGAATGAACAGTATGGAAAGCTATGGATAATTGCAGCTGACGCAATGGTTCAGGACATGTTGAGAAGAAACGAATAGTATATCTATTCCATGGGTGTGCATGGCATGGTCATCAGGGATGTGAAAAGGGAAAGACACGGCATGATGAAGCAACAGCTTTAGATATGTACACGATGACTATGTCGCAGGAGAAAGCATATAAGGATAGTGGATTCGAAGTGGTGGTATGGGAATGCGAATGGGAAACCATGAAAAAAAGAAGCAAAGACGTTTCGTGACCGCTAATGATGATGATAATTGATAAAAACAATGGAGAGAAGAAGAGAAGTTAGGCGCCATTATGAATAGAATCGCGAAATGATTGTGGCCCATGGTAACTTAAGTAGGTGAGCGCTCTATATGGAGAAAAGAAACAGAACCCATTTGTCTACTATTATCCTCCGTTACAGACGGAAAAACAGAAAATATTACTTTGGATTTCTACATCGTGTACCCTGCTTCAGAAAACCCAGCATTCCCTAGTGGCATTACCCACAAAATTAGTCGGAAAAATCAACGCATCTATGAAGAATTCTAGCTAGAGAGGTTAAAAAGAAAAGTATTTTGGGTAGCTAATGTCTGGCCGTCCTTCACCTAATAAGGCTCTATATGCCAGTCTCTTACCAGCGAAGATACGATGAAAACTCGTGTTCACGTTATGCAGGACATGTGCAGAAACGAAGACAGGAAACATTATGTAAACATACTAAGCGACAACGTGAATTCCGTGGAGTTTATACTACACCAGAATTAGAATTAGCATTAAAGAAAGGATACAAAATCACCAAAATTAATGAGATATGGACATTTACACCTAAGATAGGATTGTTCACTGAGTATATAAAAGAATTCTTGAAGATAAAGACTGAGGCATCAGGTTTACCAGCAGGAATACCAGGGTTCGATAGTCCCATGTTCAATCAATTCATAGAGGACTTTGAAAGAATCGAGGGGGTGAAACTCAAAGAGAGATAAGATAGAGAAGAATGCAGGCTTCGTTTTATTAGCAAATTAGTCTTAATTCTCTTTGGAAAATTTGCCCAAAAAACCGTTGCGGCGCGGCCTTTTCCCCCCAAAACCAAATTTTTTTTGGTTGGGAAAAAAAAAGGGGGAATTATTAAAAAAAAATCCTGGGGGGGTCCCCCACAAAAACCGGATTTTTTGCCTTTTTTTTTGACGGTATGGAAGTTGTTTAGAGAGCAGATGTAGCATTTACAGGATGTCTCTCTGTATAGGTTACAAGATATATTGTTTTCTTGTCGAAGTATACTTCTCTGCAGAGCAAACAACCAGAAGCACTAATATAAGCTATTAGCTGCTTTCACTGAACCAGCATTCATGCTAGAGTGAACTATATAATCTTCTGAGAGGTTAGACAAGAGTCTTATACTGTTACACAGATAGCTGTTGTCTTGTAAAACCGGCTGAGGAGAAAAGAAAAACGCGGATCCGCTGTAGGAAAATTGGAGATTTAAACTGACGAAATTAGGAGAGCGGTGTTAAAGTGCTATGATGCCCTTGTATGTACAGGTCCTAAATCTTAACGCTGTACGAATTAAAACGAGGACGGATCCATAAATTTCATATAATAAAGGCTGACAAGGATTAACATTAAAAACAAAACAACTATGAAAATAATTAAACTTGAACCACTATGCTCAAAACTGCATAAATAAACATGCGATGATAATGATGAGAAGAACGATGATAGATGATGAGGATGATGGAAGAGCAATTATTATTATTCTAACCTTAGGAGGGGGTGATATCACTTGCAATAATAGCTGATGAAATGAGAACAAGAGAGGGTACAGAGAGTTTGCATTTTTTTTTTACGGTATCACCACCACTCACGGCAAAAGCCCTATTCAAGGAGCGGATGTTTAAAATCAACAAAAATTCAACTAACACAATTGCGCAGATGAGCACAGGCGCAGGCTTTTAAAGTGAGGAGATTAAATTGCAGTAGGAAACACAGAAGATGGAAGAGAATTCCACAGGAAACAGAAGTGCAGGATAAGAAGGAAGCACCCCAGCGAACTAGTCTGGAGTTGCTGATATCAACACAAAACTCATGTGCCGACACAGCACCCCTTGTGCTACGAGGGCGTCTTAAAGGTGGTGGTACCCGAGTGGAAAGTTCCCTCGAGCACTTCCGCTACGGTACCTATAGAAAAAGAGATTAAAGCCACCAACATCGCGCCCGCAAGATAGAGGTCAAGGTGAACTAGAAAGAACAGGACAATTGATAAAGTCTTTTTGCCTTGACTCGACCCTAATCCAAAAGCGGTGAAACCTGAGGCCCCCCAGATATGAGAGCAGTACTCCATCAAGCGGCGATGAAGCCCTTGTATAACTGGAGTAACTGTAAAGAGGAAAAAAAAAGTCTCCCAGTCTAACTAAACAGAACTCCCAGCTTCCTTGAGCCGCCTTAGCAACCGTTTGTGATGTGAGGTTGCCAAGACATTTTTTTGTTTATGTTTAAGGCCAAGGATGTTGATATTGTCAAACAGTGAGAGACGAGAGAACCGTCGAAAGAGATAGGAAAGTTAGAAGGTGTCTTAGAGAAGATTTGTTGTAGAAGTTGAATTTTTTAAAGAATTGAATTTCACAGTTTTGAGGCAAACACAACCGGAAATTCTACAGATCAGCGAGAATAGAAATCGGAAATATTAAGACGAGAGGGCAATTCTAGAGAAAAAGAAGGAGCAAATTAAATGAGTGAAGAAGAAGCGGTCGAGTCATTCGGCATATGAGTGGATAGACTTAGAAGTGCAGGTTGCAGAGATCATTAATGAAAAGTAGGAATAAAGTAGAGATAAGACACAAACCCTGAGAAACACCACCACTGACAGTTAAGGAAGAAAGAAGTCGCCCTAACGCCAACTGTTGATATTGAACGATTTGAAAGAAAGGTATAGTTATAAGTGAGCAAAGAGAAAAAGAAACCCAAAGGAGGGGAGCTGAGAGCAGTGACGCGGCCATACCCCGGTCAAATTGCTTTGGATATGTCAACGCCACACGCAAGTCTCCCCGTAGTTCCTAAGGGCGGAAAACCAAAAATCAGTAAGATAGGAAAGTAAATCGCCAGTAGACCTCGAGCGCTGAAAGCCGTACTGGCGATCGGAAAGAATGAATGAGATTCCAGATGATCTAAGAAATGAGAGTTGCGAAGAGTTTCAAAGATCTTAGATAGAATACAAGTAAGAACTATAGGGCGATAGTTAGAAGGCTCAGAGCGGCTTCCTTTTTTCGGAATTAGTTTTCGACATGTGCGTGCTTCCAACACTGAGGGAAAGTGCTAGATTGCAGACATAGGAGAATATAGTTGAACGAGGGCGGGATAGCACGGAAGCACACTCCTCAAAACTCGGGGAGGAATCCATCCGGCCACACGCCTTCCTAACGTTCGCTAGATTTCAGGAAACCCATGCACCGATCGAAATGTTAATCCAGGCCAAAGGCATAGGACACCTGAGAGGAGAGAAGGAGGAGGAGAATGCCAGAATCGTCAGGGTTGAGTTTAGAGGAAAATAGGAGGCCGAAAGATTGGCCTTTCAGTGAGAATTAGCAAACAGAAACATCAAGCGAATAAGAGAGGAAGACAGATTACAGAAGTGTTTAGAGATTGTTTTCGCAAGAGGCCAAGGAAAGAGTTTGTCAGTAGGGAGAACAAGGAGGGTTAGGCGCACTTTCGTTTGATGAAAGCCCGCTTTGCTCGTCGAAGAGTATCCCTTTAACGCAACCATTTCTAGCAGAATGAAAATTGCAAGAGTGATAGCAGAGAACGAGAATTTTCCACTACCCGATACGCACTGTCTCTAGCCTGGATAGGCCAGAGGAAACAAGCACGGATCGAACATGGATTAGGAGGAGAGGAAAGATTTAGTCGAAAGGAAAATAAAACCTGCTCATCCCATCAACGATTAAGCTTCCCACCTTATGCAGAAGTCGAAGCCTCACCAGAGACAAAGCAGTCACGCCAATATAGTTAGCGTAGAAGCAAACGCAAAGGCCCCCCAATCGGCCCGATCAAAGGTGCCAGAAAAAACGCGTAGGGCCGGATGGAGCTGTTGGAGAAGAAAGATGTAAAATTAAGAGAAAATAAGGTTGTGGTCAGATTTACCAATAGAGCGAAGGTTGTGTGTATTTATAGAGAGAAGACTAGTGGTGAAAAACATAGGTCAAGTGTGTTCAAGAATTGCGTGTGGGACGATCCGGAATGTGTGTGGGTTCTTAAATTAGTGCTCCAGTTCGTTGAGAATGCTAAATGATTCGGCCTCCTCCCCACCTAAATCAGTATGAGAGGAACCCAACCATTCAGTGTTGTGCAACATTGAAATCCCCTAAAAAGAGGACCTCAGTATTTGATGAGAAAGATGTAAACAGTCTCGTGAGAAGAGTAAGTTATCAAAAAAGGCGTGAAAATTGTTCTGTTAGAGAGAACAGTAGCAAGAAAGCACAAGATTATTGTAGTAGAAGGAAGAAAATTTAAAGCCACAGAACATCAAGTTAGGAGATTCGAGATTCGCGAGACGTGTTACAGGAGTGTTTTTGTTTACATACATAGGCACTTACTCCACCCTTTAGACGGAAATATGAAATAAGTTATAGTTGAACATATTAAACGAGTTAGAGATGAATTCCTAGCCATGCTGGGTCTCAGACAAGAGCATAAAATTAGATTTAGAGTTAGAGAGGTGGTATTCCACGGATGCAGAGTTAGATTGCAAGCCACGGATGTTAGCAAAGTCGATAGTAAGCCCGCGTCGGTGCAAATCTGCCATCTTGCATGCACATATAACAAAAACACAAAACCAAACAGACAAAAACAAACAGAAAAAAACAAAACAAAACAAATAAACGTAAAATCAGGTTAAAATTATTCACACACTAAAACCTAAATTTAAAACCGTAAATGTTAAAAAGCTAAAATTGTATTTACAGTAAATATGTAAAAATATGATATAAAAATCTTAAAGTTTAAAAACACTAACGCTCTCTTGCACCCCTACAAATTCACGAATTAAAAAAGTAAATAAAATTGATTTAACATTAAAACCTAAATTTAAAAGTTAAAGTGACAAACTAATAAAAATCAAATTTTAAACACTGTGAAGACGAAATTCAAAATTCATAAACAGTATTAACTTTAAAATAAACCAACGGGTACAGTCACTTAAAAAAAAAAGAAAAAAGAAAAGAAGAAAGTTAAAACTAGGACTTATCTTTTAAAAACCTCGTACGTAGAACTTTACCAAAACGGATAAAATGGTATCAAAGTAGTAAGATTTAATAAAATTCTAAATAAAAAAAAAAGTTTGAAAAACATACACACTTTCAATTAAACACAGCACTACATAAACACAATAAATAAAAGGATATAATTATTTCACTGAGAGCACATTCAAGCACGTCTTCACACCACGAAACCTACACACACTGTATCACTGTAACGCTTATCATAAGGATGAAACAACAAACCCTCATGTAGAAATTAAAGATAAAGATATGGCCTTTAAAACTCCTACAATGAGATTTAGAGCTGATAAAAAAGGTAAAATGAAGATTCGCAAAGGTCTAAAGAGATTGAGAATGACTGGTAATAAACGCATTCTCATTAAAAAATCAGCGCGCACAATTCCATACGGCTTCAGAGGAATCCTCTTTCCCCTTATAGTTAAAGAAAGAGTCAATGTTCATTAAACTTTTTCTAAATAAAAATGTAGAATAATATATATATAGATATATATTATATATATATATATATATAGAATATATAATAATATAATATATAATATATATATATATATATATATATTATATATATATATATATATAAGTATATTATATATATATATGATTGATTTAGTGTTTATTATTATTTTTTATGATTATTTTAATAAATGATTAAATAGAACTGCGTTCTTTCAAACCTTATTAGTAAAATAATAATAATTAATAATAGATATAATAATAATAATTAATAATAAAATAATCTAATAATAATAATAATAATTAATAATAATAATAAATAATAATAATTAATAATAATAATAATAATGATTAAAAATAATAATTAATAATAATAATTAATTAATAATAATAAAAGAATAAAATAAATAATAAGAATTTTGATTTTGTGTTATGTTTATCCAAAAAAAATGCTACTCAAAATGTGGACTTGAAATCAATAGATCATGTGAACAATAGATCACAGATGGCTCAAGAGTGCTAGCAGGGATGCTGGTTGGATAGTGGTTTGATTAGTGATTCTGCTTTAGGGTATGTAAAATGTTACAATTTTACGTAAAAAATTTGATCTTAATCAATAGATCAATAGATCACAGATGGGCTGGAGGGAGGATGGATAGTGTTGATAGTGATTTACGTGCTTAGGTATGTAAAAACGTAAATTTGTAAGTTATAGAATAATAATAATAATAATAATAATAATAATAATAATAATAATAATAATAATAATAATAATAATAATAATAATAATAATAATAATAATAATAATAAATAATAATAAATTCTCAAAATAACAACTGGGGAAAAAACAAACTCACTTTTTAGGATTCCTATACCTATTCACATTATCTACCGGAACCCGGCGGCGTCGTTGCGGTGGTGTGGGCCCAGAACCGGAGCCGGAGCCGGAGCCGGAGTCGGAGCCGAAGTCGAACCCTGCGGGACAGCGCGAACCTGAAGCTTGAGTCGTTGGCTAAAGACACGAAACAAAGAGTGGGAATGCACGCAATGTCCCACATTGAATCGGTATTGATTTCGATGCTAAAGAAGACGCTGACGAAGGAGATTAGAAGGTAACAAAGGATACATAGAAGGAATTATTCTCTCTCCC